>CM064543.1:5931026-5943590 GCA_032716605.1 Paralithodes platypus
AGCTAGCTAGACCACATACTGGTATTGCTATATGACAAGGAGTACGTGTTTTAAACTTACTATAGAGTATGAACATAATCATAACTCAACAATGTGACTTTTTTGTAGAGTAATGGTCGAGCGGGCAACCACTTACACACTATATATATATATATATATATATATATATATATATATATATATATATATATATATATATATATATATATATATATATATATATATATATATATATATATATATATATATACAGTACACACATATATATATGGATGTAGTAAATTATATCACACCTGGACCTGCTAGATAGGGTAGCTTAGATGAGGTAGGTTAAGTTTAGGTAATAAAAACTATGAAACGTGGCCACGGCAAGCTCAGTTATTTCGCAAGAGTCATGGATCTGGCTTGACACCGGGCACACTCTGGGGTCAAGTAGAGGGAGGAGGTCAAACAAGGTCACACTAAGGAAGAACTTGACCTCCGGTGTACTGTGTATAATTGACCTCAGATGGTTGTTTGGGGCACAGACAACAACATAGTCTAATAGATAGATAGATAGATAGATAGATAAAGATAGATAATATATATATATATATATATATATATATATATATATATATATATATATATATATATATATAGAGAGAGAGAGAGAGAGAGAGAGAGAGAGAGAGAGAGAGAGAGAGAGAGAGAGAGAGAGAGAGAGAGAGAGACACACACACACACACACACACACACACACACACACACACACACACACACACACACACACACACACACACAGCCCGTAGCCTAGTAGGTAGAGCTCTCGTCTCACACACGAGGGGTCGGGGGTTCAATCCCCGGCCGGGCGGAGACAAATTGGGCTTGTCTCCTTTCATGTGTTAGCCTCAGTTCACCTAGCTGTAAATAGGTACCTGGAATAAGTGGACGACGTTGTGACGTCCCATCTGGGGTTGGCAAAAATGGTACAAGGCGAGATGGGTATCATATGGTTCACCTAAGCTGATGGCTATCTAAGCCTTCGGGCGAGACGGTACCGTCTATAGTGAGAATGGTACCATACAGATCCACCCTAAGCCTTCGTTTCCGATGTCGCCAATTGGCTAAATACAGACTACACACACATCCACAACCATTCCAACAGTACATAAAACACTTAACATGCATTTCACGCAATACATTCCCAGTTAAGGAGGCGCGATAATAATGAGCTTAGCTCGCATTGCGTGGATTCCCCTTGACGAACAAGTAACTGAGTAACTGAGTAACACACACACACACTATTGGGGGACAAGTTACAAAACATTGCACTGGGTCAAGTATTAGATGACGTAATTCGCAATGGCTTAAATTTGTTCACGATAATTATTAACCATTTCGGTATACCGCGACACTCTCTTGCACATGTATATTACTAGAGATTAAACCATAATATTAATCTGTGGTAGTCAAAGGGGTAACTGATATAGGGTTACCTTTTTAATTGCTGGAGGTCCTATCTGTTCTTTATAAAATAATATAGTCTGGTGATATTAAGACAAATGAAAATAAAGATGCCAGGTTTTGAAATAAAGATGCCAGGATTTGAAAGAGTTAATGCTTGCGATCATTACTAACATGTAACTAGGGCTGGTATAAGACTAACTGAGGCTTAGAACTAGTATATATATAATGAACATTTCACTTATTACGTCTGTTCTGCATGCGCCTCTCTCTCTCTCTCTCTCTCTCTCTCCCTATTTTTCGCCCCTCCCCTCCCCCCACTCTCTCTCTCTCACACTTTTTCTGTCAACACCCAAACATTAATCTATCCATACGTAAGCCAAATATGAGGCCAATAAATTATTATCCATCGCCACCCACACATACGGACCATTACGGTGATTGGGTAAAAAGTTGATTGAGAGAGAGAGAGAGAGAGAGAGAGAGAGAGAGAGAGAGAGAGAGAGAGTTAATGACCATAATAAGGAGATAACCCTGAGGTCAACAGTAGTGCTGGGACACGTGGCATCCTGCACACACACACACGCACAAGCGTGCGGACACACACACACGCACAAGCGTGCGCGCGCGCGCACACACACACACACACACCACACCTTTGTACTCACATGCTCCCCTCACAGCCGAGAGGTCTTGGGTTCGATTCCCAGGCAAAGCGAGACGGATGAGCAGTGTCCTAATACCCAATGCCTCTGTTGAGGTAAATAGCTCATTAGATACCTGGTGTCAGTGGACAGTAAACTGTGCTAACACACAAAATACAGTAGCCCCTGTATAGGGTTAATCACTGCAGGCTCAAACAGGCAAAGAGACGGAGATGAGCTCCGCGGCTCGTGCTGTTTCAGCACTGTACAGTAACCCTGTAGGGGGGAACTTTACTTTACTTACTAGGACATACATATAATACAAGTAAATAATTATAAACACATCACACCTACATATTTTTTTAGTCTCAAAATCACAAACACAAATTTACATAACTGTGAACACAATATTCTCGCACCACACAATTTCACAGTATTGTGTATATATCGACCAATATAGCATATATATTTACATATGCACAACTACACACAAATACAATTGTACAACACAAACTCACTTCTCACACAATCATAAACAAACCCTCTAAAATATAAAACACACTCCGTAAAATCACACACACACACACACACACACACACACACATACACACAGACACACCCACATACAAACACACACACACACAGGAACAACTCAACACTCATGATTGGCAATTTAGCCCAGCACCAAGAAGATTGTCACCTCATTGGCTTGTCAGCAGCTGCTATCCACCAATCACAATCCATCTGTCTCTGTTTACACATAAGAACCACGTGTTTTTGCTTACTCTGACCAACCACGTTTGTTTTTGTTTGCATCCAGGAGCTACGTGTTTTGTCTGCTTATAAATGTGAGCAACGAATTTTTAAATATTTACGTCGTTTCCTGTCCTTAAGTTTAATAACATTGTTTTTCATTTTTGGAGGATAATAAGATAGTCATCGGATTGAAAAATATTAAATGGTATATATATCCAAGGAAAATCGAATGAAAATAAAACCTAATTATGAATGATTGTTGTCAACACCTAACGTCTGGTTTAGAGCATTACACAAAACAAAAACAAATAATAAAAATATATATATACTGTATATAATATATATATACGGTATATATATATATATATATATATATATATATATATATATATATATATATATATAGTATATAATAGTATATTATATACACACACATTCTGAATCTTGTCATTAAGTAAATTAGTCAAGACAAACGATTTACGTGCATTTATAGTTTGACTAGTTTTCGCTTTCTGTGTTGCCCACAACCACACTGTTGTTTTTGTATTGTGCATGGGGAATTAACACCATACTTGCCTGTGACCAAATGTAGTCACGAGAGAGAGAGAGAGAGAGAGAGAGAGAGAGAGAGAGAGAGAGAGAGAGAGAATATATATATATATATATATAACAAAAGTCTGCTCAACATAGGCCTATTTTGTCTTCATATATATATTTGCAAGTGTCGACTACTGCACTATATATTTATCATAATAATTTGCTTCTTCCTACGTCCATATGAACTTATATACTGTATATTACGAAGCGCGCTTCTAAGTTCAATAGCTATTTATGATTACTTTCTATGCTAAATTAAGTAGCCGTCAGAAGCAACACTGCAAAGAAAATGAGATTGAAGAAAGTATGAACAGAGTAATTAACGTGTCCATAAAAAAAATATAGAAAGCAATCAAGACTAAATCATTATCAATATACCCAATTTAATACCCTGTACCCTAAATACCCCCAAATCCTATACTAAATATCTTAGGTCTGGAAGCAAAATTAGTACACATGCTTTGAGTACAAAATGTCTTGGGCTGGGTACACATTTATTACGTACATCAAACTTTTAGGAAATTCATATTCGACTGAAAACAACATCTTTGGGAAAAGTCTTGGGTACAAAACATCATGAGTTCGACTGGAAAGGGGTTCCATGTCATCTCAACCAGTAGACCATTTCAACCAGTAGCTCTCAACCAGTGCCAAATTAACCCAGACCAACCAAACCAGTGACAAAACATAGACCTAACCTAACCGTATTGGTTGATTTGGTACTGGTTGAGAGCTACTGGTTGAGTTGACCGGTCACCCTGGAAAGGTATTGTGTACAAAATATTAGTGTAAAAAACATATTGGGTTGAAATATACCGATTATTATTATTATTATTATTATTATTATTATTATTATTACATTACGGTTTCGTTATAAGATGCCTTGGGTATGAAACATTTAAAATTTATAAGCAAATGTGTTACATACGAAACATTTAAAATACATAATGATAGTATACTGAATATGAAAACTTTTAATACAAAATATTTGATATATATGGTAAGCGTTGTTTTCGGTTCAAACGTGTATGAGTATGACCATTATTGACCATCTTGTATGATATATCTGTTGAAGGGAAAAACACTATGGTACAGTTAAACATATTAGTTGGCAGAGAATTTTGCTTATGAATTGTGAACATTAAAGTTACTATAATTTGTTTTCCCTTTAGAGACCTCATGTGTCTATAATAGCCCGAGAATGGTACTACTGATTTCACATCATAAAAACCTCGCGTTAATGTCCCCTTCTCTATATACGACACATGTCAAGGTGTTCGCCTAACTATTGATTTTGACTTTGGGCACGAGATATCTTGGTTTGAGTTCCAAATAGCTATGAGGATGTATAAAGAGTTTTGGGTACATCCGAAATGCTTTTTAAATCGCGGGTATTATACCGCATTTAGATTTTCCATACCTTTGCGGAGATACAGACCGACCGACTGAGGTTAAGGGGAGGTTTCTAGTTTGTTACCTAGACCTCCATCAAGCTTAAAATCACACCCTCTAGACCCTCTTTCAAGCTAAATTTGTACATTTTTCGGTAGAAAAATGTCCCGGCCGAAGGCCGGTTCCTCTTAAATTACAGGCTCGCTATCGCTCGCCAGGATTTTTTTTTACCCCTAAATAACACGAAAGATCTTAAAATTGACAGAAATGGGGCGAAAGTTCCTAAAATCACCAAACTAATGGGGCGAACGTCTTAAAATCTCAAAATCAATTGGGCTAAACCTGAATGAGCAAGGAGTTCAGTAAAAAAAATCCCTCAAGTGGAAATCTCCCCTTAATTTAAACCATAACTTCCCCGCTGTAAAAAACATTTGACAACAATAACAAAGACAGCGGGGGTGGTTTGTTGGTATACCATGTAGGAAGATCATTGTTTACCTTTCATTATGTGGTAGTGGCTTTTGTGGGAGTAATCTATCTATCTCTCTCTCTCTCTCTCTCTCGTTCTCTCTCTCTCTCGTTCTCTCTCTCTCTCTCTCTCTCTCTCTCTCTCTCTCTCTCTCTCTCTCTCTCGTTCTCTCTCTCTCTCTCTCTCGTTCTCTCTCTCTCTCTCTCTCTCTCTCACACTCACACTTGTTGACCACTTCCTTGCGTCTGTTCTGCGACAGTCCATTGGAGTTTGTCAGGAACCGCACCAATTTAAGTTAACCCTTTCCGTGTTCCAGGACGCAGTTTACATTTTATTATGGCTAGCATTAGACGATTTTATGCAATTTCGGAAAATTATCTAAGAATCAAAGGGGTTAAATCGATCTCAGTTAGGGTGACCTATTTTTGTTCTGTCCTTTTCTATCTTTCTCTGGCTTGTATCCATTTGGCCCCATTCAGCCTACTGTTTTAAGACGTTTATCCCCATCCAGGTGTCAATTTTTTACTGGTGAGCGGTAGCGAGCCAGCATATTTAAAAAACAAATTGACAACAGGCTAAATTTGTACATTTTTCGATAGAAAAATGTCTCCGGCGAAGCCGGTTCTCTTCATATAATGCTGGCTCGCTATCGCTCGCCAGGAAGAAATCGACACCTAGATGGGGATAAACGTCTTAAAATAGTTGGCTGAATGGGGCCGAATGGATACACGCCAGAGAAAGAGAGAAAAGGAGAAAAATCAAACAAAACAGGTCACCCCCCTTAAGGGGAGGTATTTAGTTTGTTCCCTAGACCTCCATCAAGCTTAAAATTACACCCCCTGGAGTCCCTTTCAAGATAAATTTGTTCATTTTTCGGTAGAAAAATGTCCCGGTCAAAGGCCGGTTCCTCTTAAATTACAGGCTCGCTATCGCTCGCCAGGATAAAATCGACACCTGAATTGCACGAAAGGTCTTAATATGGGGTGAAAGTTCTTAAAATCGCTAAACTAATGGGGCAAACGTTTTATAATATCAAAAGCAATGGGGCTAAACATGAGGGAGAAAGGGGTCAAGAAAAAAATCCCTCAAGTGGAGACCTCCCCTTAACCCTCCCACTCCCACAATTCCTTCCTAGACTGAATACAAACGTCTACTAATAAACCAGAATAATGGTCAGAATGGCTTCCTCATATCATCTTGAAAGGCTGCACCCCCCTAACTTCTGGGAAGCTGTTTGGCAACGTTTGGTTTGCGAATGGACAAAATACCAACAAACAATATCGCTTTGATGGACTTATACTGTTGGATTGATTTCATTCTTAAGTACTTAAGAATTGCTCCTTGGTGCTCGCTCCTGTATTGGCAAAATTTTTCCGTCTGTGTACTCATACCTCATGCTTCCCAGTACCCTGGAAAGAAGCAAACATCCATCCAGTTCCTAAAAAAGGTGCCTCTTCAGATCCATCAAACTACAGACCAATAGCTATAACTTCCACTCTTGGCAAAGTTTTTGAAATTATATTAAATAATCACATAATTAAGCATCTGGAGAATAATAAATTAATCAGTGATAGGCAATATGGTTTTAGACGATGTCGATCAACTGCAGACATTCTTTGCCTTCTTACGCATCAAATCAACCAAGCTACAGACCAACATGGTGAAACACATACAATAGCACTGGATATATCAAAGGCATTTGATAGAGTCTGGCATCAATCCTTATTGTCGAAGATGTCACACTACGGCCTTGCATCATTAGTTCCACTAATTTCTTCTTATCTTCATAACAGAAAAATACGTGTAATGGTAGATGGCCTTTATTCTCAATTTCACTCAATAAATGCTGGTGTTCCCCAGGGATCAGTTTTGGCCCCAACTCTGTTCCTCATTCATATCAATGATCTCATATCTACCACTCATAATCCAATACATTCCTACGCAGATGACTCAACACTCCACAGTTCCTTCACATTTACCAATTCTTTCACCCAACCCGATCTTATAAATTCAAAAATAAACACTGCAATTTCTCTGAACCAGGACCTTTCTAGAATTAATGAATGGGGACAAGATAATCTAGTTTCCTTTAATGCACAGAAAACCAAGTACATTCAATTTTCTAACCGACAGAATCTCACTGACTCCCATATATTTTTTAATGATGTAAATATTCCCACTTCCCCTAGTATTGACATTCTCGGTGTAACATTAACTACTAACTTGAGCTGGACACATTATGTTAGAAGCATTGCTAAGAATGCCTCTAAAAAACTGGGACTCCTGTACAGAGTTCGAGAATTCTTCACTGACGAGCAGTTGGCCGTAATATATAAAAGTCATGTGCGCTCTCAGATGGATTACTGTTCACCTCTGTGGGGTGGAAGTGGAGTGGTTGCATTGAGGCAGTTGGACAAAATTCAAAATAAAGCTATTAGATTAATCAATAACCCTGCAATCACACAGGACCTTCCTACATTAGCCATACGAAGAAACGTTGCATCCCTTGCATTATTCTACAGATATTTTCACAGCAATTGTTCCGAGGAACTTGCTTCAATTGTGCCGCCTCTCCACATCTTTCCCCGTAGAACTAGGGCAGCTGAGAGCGCCCATGAATTTACACTTTCTCCTCCACAATGCAGAACTTCTGCTTATCAGAATTCATTTATCCCCAGAGCTACTACTCTTTGGAATTCACTTCCCTCGAATTGCTTTCCACAAACTTACAATCAACAAATGTTTAAATCCAGTTGTTACAAACATTTTATGAATGGAGGATGCCTTTAGGCACATGGACCTTTTTGTTTTATCTGTGTTTTTCCTTCCTCCGTTCATTGTCTCTTTAAAAAAAAAAAAAAAAAAAAAATCATATTAACCCTCTCCGACATATGACGCAATCTGGCAACCTCTGCGTCATATGAGTCTGAAAGGGTTAAGGGGAGGTTTCTAGTGTGTTGCTTAGACCTCCATCAAGCTTAAAATTACACCCCCTTTCAAGATAAATATGTACATTTTTCGGTAGAAAAATGTCACGGCCGAAGGCCGATTCCTCTTAAGTTACAGGCTCGCTATCGCTGGCCAGGAAAAAATCGACACCTAAATGACACGAAAGGTCTTAAAATTGACAGAAATGGGTCGAAAGTTATTAAAATCGCCAAATTAATGGGGCAAACGTCTTAAAATCTCAAAAGCAAATGGGATAAACAGGAGGGAGAAGGAAGTTCGAAAAAAAATCCCTCAAGTGGAAACCTCCCCTTAATATATAGAATGAATTACCCAATATTATAGTACCGGTAGGGTATTTTAAATGACGGATTGCGTCCCTTGCGTCCTTAGCGTCAGAATATTTGCCAAGACTCCCAAAATATTGCCAGAAGACAGTTTTTCTATCAATATATAATTAGGCTAACGGGAAAGGTGATCGTCTACCTTATGGGGAGATTTGTATCTACTTGTTCATTTGTGTATTATTATTTTTTTTTAGTTACCTTCCAAGACCTCCACCAAACTTTAAAATATTCTCCCAAGACCCTATTCGAGATAAATGTGTACATTTTTCGATAGAAAAATGTCCCGGCCGAAGGCCGATTCCTCCTAGATTACAGGCTCGCCATCACTCGCCAGGAAATAATCGACCCCTATATGGCACAAAAAGTCTTAATATTGACAAAGAAATGGGGCGAAAGGTCTTAAAATCACCAAACGTCTTATAATCTAAAAACGAATGGGGCTAAACATGAGGAAGAAGAGGGGACCAGCAAAAGGGCCCATCTCCCCTTAAGCTGCGTAAGAGTAAAAAACAAGTACTTGGTTATAATCGCTGTAATGGTGTTATGGTCCATAAACCAATTCACAGCAACTCAATTATATCCCCTATTATAAACCCTTCACCTCTCCAACACACTTCTTTTTTGTATTGGTTGACCTGTGTCTCGATAACCTCGGGTCACGGAGGTCAGGGGGCACGTGCTGGGTCAAACTGGGGCAAAAACTGGTGTATGGCATATGGTAGGAAGAAGGGAGGATGGGGAGGAAGGGAGAAGCGATCAATCTATCTATAATTATATCTATCAATATCTATCTATCTATCTCTCTCTCTCTCTATATATATATATATATATATATATATATATATATATATATATATATATATACCGGTATATAAATATATATATATACTGTATATATACTACATGTATATACTGCACATATAACTCTAGACTTTACAGGAGAAAACACTATAAATCTAGAGAGCAAAATTAATAATTATTGCCTTTGCAATTAATATGACCCGAACACTTTTTATAGACTTCAAAATTACAGCTATGAGAAGTTGAAGGAATAACATGTTGCCTATAATAGTAACATGTAATATAATGGTATATAATCATAATTCTAAAATGGTAAATGTTGAGTGATTTATAACTCTGTACATCAGTTCTAAGTCTGTCAATCTGTAGAGTCGTAAGTTAAAGGGGAGGTATTTTTTTTCTGGACCCTCTTCTCCCTCCTGTTTAGCCCCATTAGTTGTGATATTATAAGACGTTCGCCCTACTAGTTTGGCGATTTTAAGACCCTGTGTGCCATTTAAGCGTTGCTTTCTCCTGGTGAGCGATAGCGAGCCTGTAATTAAGAAGGCCGGAACATTTGTCTACGAAAAAAATACAAATTTATGCCGGAAGAGATTCTTGTGGGTATTTATTTTAAGTTCGATGGAGGTCTTGGGAGGAAACTAAAAAAAATACGGGTACTAAATGAATATATACAGTAAATTAGAAAATAAACAAAGATAATCCCTAAGCCTCTCATGGCCACCTGAATTTGTGGGGTGGATCATCACATGTAAACCAACAACCTATACCATACCACTACTACCACTACCTTCTGTATCACCTTCTATAAACAACCCATACCATACCACTACTACCACTACCTTCTGTATCACCTTCTATAAACAACCCATACCATACCACTAATACCACTACCTTCTGTATCACCTTCTATAAACAACCCATACCATACCACTACTACCACTACCTTCTGTATCACCTTCTATAAACAACCTATACCATACCACTACTACCACTACCTTCTGTATCACCTTCTATAAACAACCCATACCATACCACTACTACCACTACCTTCTGTATCACCTTCTATACACAACCCATTCCATACCACTACTACCACTACCTTCTGTATCACCTTCTATAAACAACCCATACCATACCACTACTACCACTACCTTCTATAAACAACCTATACCATACCACTACTACCACTACCTTCTGTATCACCTTCTATAACAACCCATACCATACCACTACTACCACTACCTTCTGTATCACCTTCTATAAACAACCCATACCATACCACTACTACCACTACCTTCTGTATCACCTTCTATAAACAATCCATACCATACCACTACTACCACTACCTTCTATAAACAACCTATACCATACCACTACTACCACTACCTTCTGTATCACCTTCTATAAACAACCCATACCATACCACTACTACCACTACCTTCTGTATCACCTTCTATAAACAACCCATACCATACCACTACCTTCTGTATCACCTTCTATAAACAACCCATACCATACCACTACTACCACTACCTTCTGTATCACCTTCTATAAACAACCCATACTATACCACTACTACCACTACCTTCTATAAACAACCCATACCATACCACTACTACCACTACCTTCTGTATCACCTTCTATAACAACCCCTACCATACCACTACCTTCTGTATCACCTTCTATAAACAACCCATACCATACCACTACTACGACTACCTTCTGTATCACCTTCTATAAACAACCCATACCATACCACTACTACCACTACCTTCTGTATCACCTTCTATAAACAACCTATACCATACTGCTACTACCACTACCTTCTGTATCACCTTCTATAACAACCTATACCATACCACTATCTTCTGTATCACCTTCTATAACAACCCATACCATACCACTACTACCATTACCTTCTATAAACAACCCATACCATACCACTACTACCACTACCTTCTGTATCACCTTCTATAAACAACCCATACCATACCACTACCTTCTGTATCACCTTCTATAAACAACCCATACCATACCACTACTACCACTACCTTCTGTATCACCTTCTATAAACAACCCATACCATACCACTACTACCACTACCTTCTGTATCACCTTCTATAAACAACCCATACCATACCACTACCTTCTGTATCACCTTTTATAAACAACCTATACCATACTACTACTACCACTACCTTCTGTATCACCTTCTATAACAACTTATACCATACCACTACTACCACCACCTTCTGTATCACCTTCTATAACAACCCATACCATACCACTACTACCACTACCTTCTATAAACAACCCATACCATACCACTACTACCACTACCTTCTGTATCACCTTCTATAACAACCCATACCATACCACTACTACCACTACCTTCTGTATCACCTTCTATAACAACCTATACCATACTACTACTACCACTACCTTCTGTATCACCTTCTATAACAACCCCTACCATACCACTACTACCACTACCTTCTATAAACAACCCATACCATACCACTACTACCACTACCTTCTGTATCACCTTCTATAACATCCTATACCATACCACTACTACCACTACCTTCTGTATCACCTTCTATAAACAACCCATACCATACCACTACCTTCTGTATCACCTTCTATAAACAACCCATACCATACCACTACTACCACTACCTTCTATACACAACCCATACCATACCACTACTACCACTACCTTCTGTATCACCTTCTATAAACAACCCATACCATACCACTACTACCACTACCTTCTATAAACAACCCATACCATACCACTACTACCACTACCTTCTGTATCACCTTCTATAAACAACCCATACCATACCACTACTACCACTACCTTCTATAAACAACCCATACCATACCACTACTACCACTACCTTCTGTATCACCTTCTATAAACAACCCCTACCATACCACTACTACCACTACCTTCTGTATCACCTTCTATAAACAACCCATACCATACCACTACCTTCTGTATCACCTTTTATAAACAACCTATACCATACTACTACTACCACTACCTTTTGTATCACCTTCTATAACAACTTATACCATACCACTACTACCACCACCTTCTATAACAACCCTTACCATACCACTACTACCACTACCTTCTATAAACAACCCATACCAT
>CM064543.1:5943690-5961190 GCA_032716605.1 Paralithodes platypus
AGAGAGAGAGCGCGCGCAAGAGAGATATATAGTGAGGGCGATAGATCGATACATACAACATACTGTATATATATATGTGTGTGTGTGTATGCGTGTGTGTGTGTGTGTGTGTGTGTGTGTGTGTGTGTGTGTGTGTGTGTGTGTGTGTGTGTGTGTGTGCGCGCGAGCTCACGAATATACGTGAGTAGGCTACATGCAAAAATGTTTTGTAGCTACAGTTGGAAATCGAATCCACGACTATATACCGGTATATATATATATAGAGAGAGAGAGAGAGAGAGAGAGAGAGAGCGAGAGAGAGAGAGAGGGTTGTTGAATGTCTCTCACTGAGTCAGGAGCGGTCTGCTCACTGATCGATAGAGGTGGAGGGGGGGGGGAAGGGAGATGGAATAGGGAGAGAGGAAGGGAGCGAGGGAGAAAGAGGGACTGGGAGAGGAAGGGAGATGGAGTAGGGAAGGGAGCGAGAGAGAGGCTGAGGGGGGGGGGAGGAAGGGAGCTGGGATACGGAGAGGAGAAGGGAGCGAGGGAGAGAGAGAGAGAGAGTGGGGAAGGAAGGGAGGTAGGTGAAGTAGGGAAGGGAGAGAGAGAGCGAAAGAGATTGAGGGAGGGAGGAAGGGAGATGGATTAGAGAGAGAGAGAGAGAGAGAGACAGTGAGGGAGGAAGAGATGTAGAGAAGAGAAGGAGGGAGGCAGGAAAGGTAGAGAAGAGAGGGAGGGAGGAAAGGAGGTGGAGTAGGGAGGGAGAATGGAGGGTGAAATGGACGAGAAGAATGGGTAGGAAGGGAGGAGGGATGCAGAGACTTAGGGAAGCTGGAGAATGAGAAAGAGAGTAGAAAGGAAGGGAGAGAGAGGAGAGAGAGAGAGAGAGAGAGAGAGAGAGAGAGAGAGAGAGAGAGAGAGAGAGAGAGAGAGAGAGAGAGAGAGGAATAAAAGGAAGTAGGAAGGGAGGAAGAGAGTAGAGAGAAAGGAAGAGAGAGATGGAAAGATGGTGTAGGGAGGGAAAACAGGAAGTACGGAGGGAGAAGTAAAGGAGAGGCAGGCACGGGAGGGAGAAGCAGCGCCAGGGAGGGGAGGGGGGGGGGTGATGGAATAGGTAGGGAGATATGGAGGGAGGGAGGGAGAGAGTAAAGGAGACAGGAAGGGGGGGGGGGGGGGTGAGATTCACATTCACATTCAGAATTGTATTTCCATTATTCCATTGGGGGCTAGGAATCATCCTCCCCTTGTAAAATTCACCTACCAGTACTAGACGAGACAGAGTAAGGGGCGAGAGAACGCGAAAGTGGTCCCGGACCCTAAGAACTGGAACTTTAAATGTTGTTTCTGTTCGGGCTCTGTCTTGAGTCGGCCACCCCCAGCTATGGGGTATGTGCCAGAGTAGCCTATATACATAGCATATACATTCATACATATTAATACAGAACAATAACATAATAGCAAAACAAAATACATGAATCAGGGAGGAGAAAGTAGGTAGGGGGAGGAAGGGAGAGAGGGAGGGAGGGAAGGAGGGAAGGAGGGAGGGAGGTAATGAATGGGAGAGGGTGGCATAGGGAAAGAGGGGGGGGGGTGGAGGGAGGGAGGGTAGGGGGAGGGAGGGTGAATGGGAGATAGGTAGGGAGATTAGAGGGGAAGGTAGATTGCGAATTGGCGTTAATGAGAGAGAGAGAGAGAGAGAGAGAGAGAGAGAGAGAGAGAGAGAGAGAGAGAGAGAGAGAGAGCGAGCAGAGAGGAGTGGTAGTGGGAGGTAAGAGGAGAAAGGTTACTGAAGGAGAGAGGGAGGGAGGGAGGGAGGGATGGAGGAGGGGGGGGGGGGATGAAGGAAGTGAGGAGGTAAAGAGGAGGAGAGGAGGAAGGAGTTAAGGGGGGATGAGCGTATATATTTTCTCATTTATATATATTTTTATAATTTCTTTAATTTCCTCCCTAGACCTCCAACAAGCTTCAAAAACACCTCCCAAGACCCTCCTTAAAAATAAACTTGTACATTTTTCAATAGAAAATTTATCCGGCCGAAGGCCGGTTCCTCTCAAATTACAGGCTCGCTATCGCTTGCCAGGTAAAAATCGACACCTAAATGACACGGAAAGTCTTACTATTGACAAAGAAATTACGCGAAAGGTATTCAAATCGCCAAACTAATGGGCCGAACGTCATAACATTTGAAAACTAATGGAACCAAATATGAGGAAGAAGGGGGACCAGAAAAAAGACCCATCTCCCCATAAAACAACAAATCCACATAGCACAAAAGGTACAGAGGAAAAAAGGGATTATTTGTATGAAGAAAAAGAAGGGTTACAGAAGAAGTAAGGAAGAGAGGAAGGAAGAGGGGAAGAAAGGGAGGAAGAGAGGAAGGAAGAGAGGAAGAGAGGAAGGAAGAAAGGAAGAGAGGAAGGAAGAAAGGAAGGAAGAGGGGAAGAGAGGAAGAGAGGAAGGAAGAGAGGAAGGAAGAGGGGAAGAGAGGAAGGAAGAGAGGAAGAGAGGAAGGAAGAAAGGAAGGAAGAGAGGAAGGAAGAGTGGAAGAGAGGAAGGAAGAGAGGAAGGAAGAGAGGAAGGAAGAGAGGAAGAACGGGAAGGGAGGAAAGAAGGGGAAGGAGGAAAGGGGGGAGGGAGGAAAGGGGGGAGGGAGGAAAGGGGTGAGGGAGGAAAGGGGGGAGGAAGCAAAGAAGGAGGTATGGAAAAGAAGAAGGGGGGGGGGGAGTCTAGGGAGAACTAGTGAAGGAGAGGAGTATAGTGGGAGAAGGGGGGAGTTAGACTTACATAGAATTACATAGCTACACTGATCACACAGAACATACGATACCAACGAGGTGGTCAGGCCTTAATCTAGCATAATAGCAGAATCCATATAGAAAAAGATTTTTTTTTTTTTTTTTTCTATGTGTATGGAGGAGACTAAAGGCAGGCTGCCTGTAAAGAGTGTCTCCCCCAAAGTATGTGTATGGAGGAGACTAAAGGCAGGCTGTCTGTAAAGAGTGTCTCCCCCAAAGTATGTGTATGGAGGAGACTAAAGGCAGGCTGCCTGTAAAGAGTGTCTCCCCCAAAGTATGTGTATGGAGGAGACTAAAGGCAGGCTGCCTGTAAAGAGTGTCTCCCCCAAAGTTAAACCAGTGACAGAGTCAAATTCAAGGTACAGTACTTTGGAGTTAAAATGCCTGGACACGCGAAGTTTAAAGCAGTCTAAGTCATGGGATGAAGGAAAGATTGATTTGAGGGAGAGAGTTCCAGAGTTCACTTGTTGAGCAGAAGAAAGACTGAGATAGTACAGTAAAAGACTCTCTCCCCGCCTTCCCATCCCTCCGGCAAGCTGGCGTGCAATGAAGAAGGTAAGCATTGATGACCCTTGTAGGCTTGGGATATCACCTAAGGGAGAATATAAAGAAAGAGAAAGGGAGGGAAGAAAGAGGAGAGGAGAATGAGGGGGGAGGGGGGAGGTAGGTAGGTAGGAGTAGAGAGCCCATAGTAACAGAGATCGGCCAACCTCCGCCATATTGGAGCCACTGGTGTCATTAGCCTCTCTATCAACCCCTTATGTACCGGCGACGTCTTTCTAATTTTATTCTAGCTATATTTAGATG
Source organism: Paralithodes platypus (assembly GCA_032716605.1). Taxonomy (NCBI): domain Eukaryota; kingdom Metazoa; phylum Arthropoda; class Malacostraca; order Decapoda; family Lithodidae; genus Paralithodes; species Paralithodes platypus. The sequence goes on from CM064543.1 coordinate 5,947,272, forward strand.
TTGTGCCGTATAAGAAGGATATGTGGTAGTAAAAAGGGCTGAGTGAGATAGTTCCAAGGCTGTTAATTGCTGGAGGCCCTTTTTAAACTGAATAAAATCGTTTAATAGTAGCCAGAGTAAAGTTAAAAACACGTCACCGGTACAGAAGGGGTTAACCCTAATAAACACGTCACCGGTACAATACTGGTACAGGATTATAGAGTTTGGACTTTGTACCTAAATTGTGTATTATCAGAAATAATATATCCCTCCGTTGTTTGACAATTACGACACCAAAATGGCCGCCGATGAAACTGATGACCGCTATCTCGTACTGCAGGGGGAAGGGGGGGGGGGGGGGGGGGGGGGGGATAGAATGGGTATGGGGGGAGGTGGGCGGTATGCTGATAAGGTATAAGGTCTTCACATATACAGTACTTTACATAACATAGCAGTATTTCTCTCTCTCTCTCTCTCTCTCTCTCTCTCTCACACACACACACACACACACACATACACACACACACACACACTGGGTAACCACTGTCAAACACAAACATTATCAACACTGTACAATTCTCTCAGCACACATAGGTCAAAGAACAGGTTGAATACTCACTACCAAATCACCCCACAGTACATGAATCGACTACAATACAGACAGTTTATCTTGTAAAAAGATAAGGGAAATCAATCGTGGTCATGTGCTGTATGTCTTGATGGTGTAATGGTTAGAGTGTTTAACCCTTTGAGTACCAGCGACGTGTTATATTTGTTTGACTAGCTGTATTTAGACGATATTATGCAGCTTAAGAGGGATCTGTGGTAGTTGAAAGGGTTGGTTGAGATAGTTTGAAGTATTATTATGGCTAGACGTTCTTCCTAAGCTAAATAAAATCGTCTAATTGTTGGCAGATGATGAAAAGGACATCCCTGGTACTGAACGGGTTAAGATCTGTATGTGGTAACCCAGGTTCGAATCCCGGTAGGATCACATGCTTAAATTAACTTCAATGGTAGGTGTTTGGTGTTGGGAGTGAAACAAATAAATTAGACTGCCATTTCCGACATACCCATATTACTATACGCGTTGACTATATCCATTTACGCATACTAGGATTGCGTACTAATCGGAAAGTCGCGTACAAATTGCATAGTTTATCATATGTATAGAACATTTGCACAGATGGAAGGAGGGATGTAGAGGGAGGGAGGTAAATATTGTAGGACATAAGGAATGAGAGAGAAGGGGAGGAAGGAAGTAAAAGGAAGGAGGAAAGAGAGAGAAAGGAAGGAAGGAAAATTGGGAAGGGAGAAAAAAATGACGTAATGCAAGAGGAAGTGAGACAGGCATAAATTAATGAAGAAATTAAGGAAGGAAAGAAGGAAGGAAGGACGGAGGGGAAGTAAAGCAAAAGGGAAGGAAAGTAGCAACAGAGGGAGAAAGACGCGAATAAAAGAATGAAGGAAGGGAGGAATTAAGAAAGGAAAACAAAAAGCAAAGGGAGGAATAAGCGAAACATAATAAGGAATTACAATGGCAGAAATAAGGCAGTAAGGGAGGGAGGGGAGGGGAGGGAGGAAGGGCAGGAGGGAGGGAGGGAGTGAGGGAGAGGAGGAAGGAAATAGGGAGGAAGTTGTACAAAGGGAGGTTGACAAAAAAACAGAAAGAGAGAGAGAGAGAGAGAGCTAGCGAGGGAGAGAGAGAACAGTGACTGGTAGCGTAAAGGGCAGCTTGAATGGACAAAGAGAAAGAGAGAAGGGAGCAAAGAAGGAAGAGAGAAAGAACGAAAGAAGGAAGGAATGAAGGTGAAATATTATACATATATATATATATAATATTTAGAGAGGGAAGTATTTTCAGACATAATTATATGGAAGGAAACAAGGGAGGAACGAAGGAAGGAATGCAGGAAGGAAGGGAAAATGTAAGGAGGAAAAGAAAGAAGGAAATATATTAAATGAACAAATAAATGAATAAACACGAAAAGAAGAGAAGAGTAACATGGACAACAGAAACTGAATGTATAAAGACAAGCAATAGACGAAAGGTCAGAAGGAACACAGAACACGGGAAAATAAAATAAAACAATAAACGGCGGGGAAACTAAAATTAAAGAAAATATTGAAGGAAATTATATAAACACAAAACACAAACTGACAATATTAGAATCATAGAACACAACAGTGAGGAAAGTTATATACACGAAATAGATAGACAGATGTATAAATATATATATATATATATATATATATATATATATATATATATATATATATATATATATATATATAGAGAGAGAGAGGGAGAGAGAGAGAGAGAGAGAGATAGATGACACCAGGAATACAATTTATATGTAAATAGCACTGACTATCTTGCGGTAGACCATGTATGTATTTATACATATATATATATATATATATATATATATATATATATATATATATATATAATTATATATACCGGTATATATATATATATATATATATATATATATATATATATATATATATATATATATATATATCAATGTATCTATATATAATTGTCTATAATCCAAGTGTATTTTGGATAACATAAAGACACAATCAAAACATCATGCATAAAGAAATGTACATAATTATATACTGTAAATACATACACCGTTAGTTGAATATATATATAGAGAGAGAGATAGAGATGCTAGTAGATAGATAAAGAAGTAGATAGATAGATAGATAGGTATATAAATAGATAGGAAGCCAAATCCTCCAGCTCATCTAAACCCCCCTAAAACTTTAACCCTCGTAGTTCGCTAATGAATCTGGACAGCGAAGGCCAGAGAGAGCATAGGTATATATACAGTATATATATATATATATCATAGGTCTATATACATCGCAGTATTTCATCTTATGCACACAAATAATACGAATAAGTATATATTTGTTAACCCCTTCTGTACCGGCACCATCCTTTTATTCTGGCTACTATTAGACGATTTTATTCTGTTTAAAAAGGGCCTCCAGCAATGAACAGGCTTCGAACTATCTCACTTAAAAAGGGCCTCCAGCAATGAACAGGCTTCGAACTATCTCACTTAAAAAGGGCCTCCAGCAATGAACAGGCTTCGAACTATCTCACTTAAAAAAGGCCTCCAGCAATGAACAGGCTTCGAACTATCTCACTTAAAAAGGGCCTCCAGCAATGAACAGGCTTCGAACTATCTCACTTAAAAAAGGGCCTCCAGCAATGAACAGGCTTCGAACTATCTCACTTAAAAAGGGCCTCCAGCAATGAACAGGCTTCGAACTATCTCACTTAAAAAGGGCCTCCAGCAATGAACAGGCTTCGAACTATCTCACTCACAGATCCTCTTTATACTGCATACAATTGACTAAATATAACTAGAATAACATTTAAACCTCTTTCCTGCCTTTGTTTCTTTCCACAATTCATGAAACCATTAATAAAAGAATGCCGTCATCTTTGATATCCTACACCCTTAGAATTGTCATCAACTTGAGAAGGACCTGTCGTAGTTAGAGGGTTGAGATATTCGTTAACCGTCTGATTCTTACACTGATGAATGTGTTTCGTTATTTACGGGCTATAGGACAGGCAGCCATATTGTCAACATGAAACCGAAATATTAAGGGGAGATATCCACTTGAGGGACTTTTTTCTTGACCCCTTTCTCCCTCATGTCTAGCCCCATTGGTCCTGAGATTTTAAGACGTTTGCCCCATTAGTTTGGTGATTTTAAGAATTTCCGCCCCATTCTGTCAATTTTAAGACCTTTCGTGCCATTTAGGTGTCGATTTTATCCTGGCGAGCGATAGCGAGCCTGTAATTTAAGGGTAACCGGCCTTCGGCCGGGAAATTTTTCTACCGAAAAATGTACAAATTTATCTTGAAAGGGGTTCGAGGGGGTGAAATTTTAAGATTGCTGGAGGAGTAGGAAACACACTAAAAACCTCCCCTTAAGGGTCATAAGTATACGTAACCATCAGTATTACCATAGTCCATTCATTATAGGTAGGCCAGGAATCATCACCCCAAACCTCTATAACTAAAAAAAAAAAAAAAACACGACTGGCGTAATCGAACCAATATTTCTACCATTTAGGAAGGGTCAGCCAGGGAATAGGTTTGGAAATTGACAGCCCATTTGCTCTAGCCCATTTTCAGTTACAGAGCTTAGGGGTTACGATTTCTGGCCTATAGTTCTCGACTGACATATTACCGTAGTTTGGTATTATCACCACCCCACCAATTCACTTACAGATAAACCTAATTAATTTATAAACCTAATTAATTTATAAACCTAATTAATTTATAAACCTAATTAATTATTTAATAAACCTAATTAATATATAAACCTAATTAATTAATTTATAAACCTAATTAATTTATAAACCTAATTAATTAATTTATAAACCTAATTAATTTATAAACCTAATTAATTTATAAACCTAATCAATTAATTTATAAACCTAATTAATTTATAAACCTAATTAATTTATAAACCTAATTAATTAATTTATAAACCTAATTAATTTATAAACCTAATTAATTAATGTATAAACCTAATTAATTTATAAACCTAATTAATTTATAAACCTAATTAATTAATTTATAAACCTAATTAATTTATAAACCTAATTAATTTATACTTCAGAGCCACAATACAGCTCAGAAACCGCAATAATAAATATGTTTTCGAACTTCACAATATACGATTTCTCAATGTTAATTTCATAGATATGTTTGCTGTATCATAGCCATTTCAAACATAAATACAATTGTAATCCCCTAGTGTTAGCCAGAATACAATTGTAATCCCCTAGTGTTAGCCAGAATACAATTGTAATCCCCTAGTGTTAGCCAGAATACAATTGTAATCCCCTAGTGTTAGCCAGAATACAATTGTAATCCCCTGGTGTTAGCCAGAATACAATTGTAATCCCCTAGTGTTAGCCAGAATACAATTGTAATCCCCTAGTGTTAGCCAGAATACAATTGTAATCCCCTAGTGTTAGCCAGAATACAATTGTAATCCCCTAGTGTTAGCCAGAATATAATTGTAATCCCCTAGTGTTAGCCAGAATACAATTGTAATCCCCTAGTGTTAGCCAGAATATAATTGTAATCCCCTAGTGTTAGCCAGAATACAATTGTAATCCCCTAGTGTTAGCCAGAATACAATTGTAATCCCCTAGTGTTAGCCAGAATACAATTGTAATCCCCTAGTGTTAGCCAGAATACAATTGTAATCCCCTAGTGTTAGCCAGAATACAATTGTAATCCCCTAGTGTTAGCCAGAATACAATTGTAATCCCCTAGTGTTAGCCAGAATATAATGGTGACAATTATAACATGGCGCTGAAGGAGTAAAAAAATAAGCTTGACAAATATTGGGCCAAATCTCTATCAGGAAATCCAACACGTCTGCAGGTAAAACTAATAATGACTTAAGGGGGGGGGGGTCACCGGCTTTATTTTTAATCTTTCTCTCCTTTTCTCTCTTTCCCTGGCTTGTATCCATTCGGCCCCATTCAGCCAACTGTTTTAAGACGTTTATCCCCATCCAGGTGTCGATTTATTCCTGGCGAGCGATAGCGAGCCAGCATTGTATGGAGAAATCCGGCTTCACCGGAGACATTTTCTATCGAAAAATGTACTAATTTAGCTTGCTGTCAAAACAAATATATATATATGCTGGCTCGCTACCACTCGCCAGGAAAATATTGACACCTGGATGGGGTTAAACGTCTTAAAATAGCAGGCTGAATGGGGCCGAATGGATACAAGCCAAATCGAGAGGGAGAGAAAGAGAAAAAAAGCGAGGTGGTCTCCCTTAAGCTCGGTCAACAAATTGGTCGGGCTAACTCGTAATTTGGACCAGTTTCCAACTCAAAAACTAACCCTCTGAAAACTGTGATCCAGTTTGACAGTTTATGTTGGCTATCATTATACTATCATTATACTATCATTATACTACTATCATTATACTATCATTATACTATCATTATACTATCATTATACTATCATTATACTATCATTATACTATCATTATACTATCATTATACTATCATTATACTATCATTATACTATCATTATACTATCATTATACTATCATTATACTATCATTATACTATCATTATACTATCATTATACTATTTCATTTGTGGTGTTTGGTGTTGTGGTGAAATTAATACAAAATAGATTATATACAGTTTAAGACAGATCTGTGGGAATTATAAGGGTAAAGACTATCTCAATTAACCCTCTGAATTCCAAACACCCTTCCTAATCTGAATATAATTATCTAATACTAGCCGGAAAACAGAACAGAAATGTGTATTGGATCTTGAAAGGGTAAATATGTGAGTAATGTTAATTTGGCGCCTTCCTAAATTTTATTCTCGCTCTCTCAGCTTAAGAAGGACCAGTCAGATTGAAAGGGTTAATCGAGATATTTCGTGCTGTCGTCTGCAGTTAACACTATTTGATCCGACGTGTTGTGGGTTATTATATGTTGTTTACTGTACAAGGTAATGAGTATTTTGCTTGATTTTGTCATTTTCGAAAAATTTAGTTTAGTGTGCCCCCTAGACTAAGAAATATGCCTTCCCAGACTTCCTATGACAATGTAAAGAGAGAGAGAGAGAGAGAGAGAGAGAGAGAGAGAGAGAAAGAGAGAGATATGTGTACGGAAGGGATGAGCGTGTGAGAGGATTTCTGAGTGGCGGTGTGTGTGTGTGTGCGTAACTGTGTGAGTGTGAGCGTGTGAGTACTTGTGTGTGTGTGTGTGTGTGTGCGCATGTGTGTGTATGTGTATTCCTGTATGTATGTATGTGAGTTTGTGCATATCTGTGCGTGTGTGTGTAATTTTTGTGTGTGTACACATGTGTATATGTGAGTGCGTAAGGGTTCTGTAATAATACTAATACAAATAATAATAATAATAATAATAATAATAATAATAATAATAATAAGTATATTTCTAGGCGACAACCAGTGAGCCTAAACATACACAGTTCCTTAATCTATCTGATTGTAAGTGGTCACATTACTGGCCTTGGATGCAAAAAAGCTGTCTTTTTGTCTGCTTCACACACACACACACACACACACACACACACACACTTAAAAAAAAAAAAAAAAAAAAAAAAAAAAAAAAAAAAAAAACACACACACACACACACACACACACATACTCCCAAGGAGGGTAGGACGTGGGCAGGGAACCAGGTAGTCCCCTGAGACCGGAGCCCCCACACCTAACTTTCTCAAACAGAAAAAAGTTATTGCTGGAAACCTCACCTGCAGGCAGAGGGATTCGATCGTTGTTCCCTGAGCCAAGCGGCTATACCCTGTTCTAAGGAAATAGGGCAAAACTCTTGAGGCTCATTATGAGGCTCTGTAACTCAAAAAGGTCTAGAACAAATGGGCTGACCCTTCTAAATGGTAGATATATTAACTCGATTACTCTAGTCGTTTGTGAGTTCTAGAGGTTAACATTCAAGAGTTTTGGTCTACTTTCTTGGAACAGGGTATAGTATGACAATATTTCGGGGCCAAAGTTACGCATAGCTTGCTCAAACCTACCTGTCAGTTACTGTAGCCTACACGTAGCTTCTTACCATATGTAAGTATATACAGTATATATCTATATATATATATGTGTTTGTGTGTGTGTGTGTGTGTAATACTGTACTATTCAAATATAATTCAAGTTTCTTGAATATCCAGTATACAATAAAGCTATGGCCATAATGTGTTCAGCTGAGAAAGGACGTCTCCAAGTCAAAGGGTCAAAATATTAACTTATACCCATTTTGTTTAACCCGGTGACCTCTCCGTCGGTATTGCTCCCACTAACCCCAGTCGATTTCACTTATAATCTGTGTGGTTTTTTTCAACTGACGGTAAATTGCAGTTTCTATCAAGATTGTTCAGTTAGTATGATGATTTTGAAGTTAAATATGGTGCTAATTATAGAAACGTGGTCTTAATATGATGCAGATACATAGTGCTTTCATATTTTTGTATTAAGTATCGATAAATTTGCTGCTAAGGGATTCAATTTACCGTCAGATGAAAGGAAACCGAGTATAGTTTGGAAGGACGTCTCTAAATACTATTGAAATACTGGCATAATAGTCACCCTATATAAGGGCAAAGGGGAAAGAGGAGTGTGTGGTAACCACCGAGGAATATGTCTTCTAAGCGTAGTAGGGAAGGTATACAGTAGGGTAGTGATTGAGAGAGTGAGAGTGAGAACGGAGAAATGGATAGGCGACGAGCAGGGCGGTTTTAGGAAGGGAAGAGGATGTGTAGATCAGATTTGTACCCTGAATTGTGTTGTGGAGAAATATCTGGAGAAGAAACAAAAGGTGTATGTTGCCTTTATGGACTTGGAGAAGGCCTATGACAGAGTGGATAGAGAAGGTTTGTGGAAAGTACTTAGAATATACGGAGTAGAGGGCAAGTTGCTGAAAGCAGTGAAGAGCATGTATGAGGGTGCAATGGCGGCAGTACGTGTGGAGAGTGAGCAGAGCGAGTTCTTTGACCTGAATGTTGGTTTGAAACAGGGGTGTGTGATGTCCCCGTGGTTGTATACTGTATATATGGATGGAGCCATGAAAAAAATACTAGCAAGAGCAGTGGATGTTGGTGTATTGCTGAAAAGGGAGGGAATTGAGTGGAAGCTACCTATACTGCTGTTGGCGGATGATACAGTTCTGATGAGAGTGATAATGAATGGGAGTTGCAGGGTCTGGTAAATGAGTTTGGAACAGTGTGCGAAAAACGGAATTTGAGGGTAAATGCGGGGAAGAGCAAGGTTATGGTCTTCGAAAGGGGTGAAGTCTCAGAGTGTGAGGTGAAGCTGAACGGTCAGGCTATGGAGCTCGTCAACTCTTTTAAGTATCTGGGCAGTGTGTTGAGTAAAGATGGGACTATGGATGAAGAAGTGCGGGAGAGGGTACAACAGGGGAAGAGGGTTGTAGGAATGCTAAAAGCAGTAACGAGAACTAGGGTGGTCAGTATGGAAGTGAAGAAGTCCTTGCATGACAGTGTGGTAATCCCGACACTGACTTACGGAAGCGAAGCATGGACGTTGGTTGAGAGACTCAGATCAAGAGTGAGAGCAGTGGAAATTAATTACTTAAGGAGTGCGTGCGGAGTTACATGGAGGGATAGACAGACTAATGAGGAAGTAAGAAGGAGGTGTGATGTGGAGGTAGATGTGCTGGAAAGTGTGAAAAGGAACAACTTGAGATGGTTCGGCCATATGGAACGTATGGAAAGCGAGAGAATGACTAAGAGGGTGTACGAGAGCGAGGTGGAGGGACAGAGAGGGAGAGGTAGACCGAATGAGAGGCGGAAGGATGGAGTGAGGAAGTACATGAACGAAGGCGGTGCTGGTTGGGGGGAGGGGCGTCGACTGACTGGGGACAGAGGTGCATGGGGGCGGTTCGTTCGTGGCCACCCCTTGGGGGATCACGGCGTCAGGCAATAGATAGATAGATAGATAGTACCAGTGACATCTTTTTCATTATATTTTGGCAATTATTAGACGATTTTTTTAAGCTTAGCAAGGATATATAGTAGCTAAAAGGCTTAACTGAGATAGTCCGTTGCCTTTTAATTGGTAGACGTCCTTCTTAAGCTGAATAAAATTGTCTAATAGTTCCCAGACTATAGTGAAAAGGATGTCACCGGTACTGAATTTGATTACAATGTGAACGATTCATATTGGCAAATGGGAGGGAAAACACAGGGATGTGCTTTGATTCTTTCTTCTCTAACGTTTCGGGCTGTGTACAACCCATCTTCAGACTGACTACCTCACTGAAGTTACATTGCCCGACAAGTTAGAATATAAAGAATCAAAGCTCTTCCCCGTTTATCACTCCCAAACTTTCATACAGGAGTCAGCGAAGTTGCCCCCCACAAAAAAAAGAAAAAAAAGAAAAAAGAAAAAGAAAAAAAAGAGTCTAAAGCAGCAAAGAAACCTCAATACCCGCTGTAAAAATATGTCACAAAGAACTCCAAGTAAACGTGAATAGCAGAGGGATAGGAAGAGATCAGGAAAGACTTTTATGGAGAGATTTGGGGCAGAACCCATTCAGTTAGATGGTGCCGCATTTACTCTTAAGGGGAGATGAGTTTATTTTGTGTCGATTATTTCATATATATATTATTTTTCTAGTTTCCTCCATCCAGGTGTCAATATTTTCCTGGCGAGCGGTAGCGAGCCAGCATATATATATTTGTTGTTGTTGTTGCTGTTGCTGTTCCCCAAGCTGCCTGGCCGAACAACCCCAAGGCCCCGAGCAAGGCCAAGGCCATAACTGAGAGCCTCCACAGAACCCTCCCTGCCTACCACAATAAAAACCTGGGTGACCGAAGCCATTCCATGGCGGGAAGCTGAGGAGGGTGCAGAAACGCCCGGGAAACCAAAGCCCCACCCAGGGCCCTGTGCCCCTCAGCAATTATGAAGAGAAAGTTGAGGGGCAAAGGAAAAATGTGACGCTTTGGCTTCCAATCTGCCAACCTCTAGGCTGGCAGATTGTGAGGTCAATCCACGGAAGAAACGCCGTCACTTGAGATCTAGAAAATATATAAGTAAAAGGAACAGTCAAAGTAAGCTATGGGTATGGCAGAGATCGCTCAGTTCTCACTCTGATAGACCAGCCCATCACCACATGACTAGAACCCAATACTCTCAGCATCAGCTAGGAAAGGCCCTAGAAAGCCGCCTTTGGCGGGGGGATAGTTCCCCTATTTCAACCCGCCCATATATTTTTGTTTTGACAGCAAACAAAATTTGTACATTTTTCGATAGAAAATTTTCTCCGGCGAAGCTGGATTTCTCCATACAATGCTGGCTCGCTATCGCTCGTTAGGAAGAAATCGACACCTGGATGGGGATAAACGTCTTAAAACAGTTGGCTGAATGGGGCCGATTAGATACAAGCCAGGGCAAGAGAGAAAAGGAGAGAAAGATACAAAAGCTGGTGACCCCTCTTAACCCCCTCAAGCTCCGTGTGTAGAGACATTTTGACTCTGACGTGTCTTGAACTTGGCTCTCTTATAATTTTGTTACTTTTATTTTTTTATTTTTTTTTGCGAGATGTCGTAATTCCCGAGAAGGAGTGGCCATGAACATTAGGCGTTTGTCACGAATCACTAGGTCAAGTTGCCCGGGCTTGACATCTACCAATAACATTTTTACAGTGAGGGCTTGATCCGCCGACCCTTTGATCAGCAGCTGACGCTATACTGACTATGCCATAGCTCGCGACCAGTGTAGCTTTCCTTCATACACATACGGTACGAAAAATAGAAACAAAATCCTTCTAATTGGTATTTTGCGCGTAATCAATATAATAGAAACTGTTAATGGTATGAACATTAAAATTACTTGTTTATATTTCCTGTGCATCATTTTTAAAACGATAGGTATATTTGAAGAAAAAAAAATCTATATATAAATCTATATATAAATCTATATATATAAATAAAATAGAATAATGTTCCAGCACAGCAAGGGCGCCAAATAATCCTCAATACACACTTCAAAGATCTCCATCAGAATCTGGGGGATAGGAAGAGATCCCAAGAGGATTTTTGTGGGGAAACCTTTATGAGAGCGGGGCATAAAATGGGGCCTTAGGGGGATCAGGTGAGGGCGAGGAAGGAACATTATTTTATTTAGCTTAGGAAGGACTTCAAGTCTTATGATCAAGGGTTTTTAACAGTATGTTAAGTCAACCACTACATTAATACCATGTGTGTATATATATATATATATATATATATATATATATATATATATATATATATATATATATATATATATAGAGAGAGAGAGAGAGAGAGAGAGAGGGGTATAAGGGGGAAAGGATGAGACTTGAAGGGGACTTGAGAAAGTTGACGAGGCCTTAAAAAGAGGACCCCCCTCCCCCCCCCCCCCCCCCTCTCTCTCTCTCTCTCTCTCTCTCTCTCTCTCTCTGTCTCTCTCTCTCTCTCCTATGCTTTGGTAGTCAGAGAGTTAATCGAGATACAAATGTACCTCTTTGAATTCCTACAGATCCTTCCTAAGTTGCATAACATTGGCTAATGATAGCCAGAATAAACTGTTGAAAAGCGTAATAATCCTCAAGGAGTTACTCGGTTAATAATTCCCATTCCTTCACTTCCAAGGAGCCAGTCATCTCAGCCAGCAAGTGTAGGTTGAGGGGGGCTGGTTGCTTGTTCTGGACCCACTTCTCCCTCATGCTTACCCCCACTAGTTATGAGACTGTAAGACGTTCGCCCCATTAGTTTGGCGAATTTAAGACCTATTGCCCTAATTCTTTGTCAATATGAAGACATTTCGCGTAATTTAGGTGTCGATTCTTTCCCTGGCGAACGATAGCGAGCCTGTAATATAGAAGTAACTGGCCTCTGGCCAGGAAATGTTTCTATCGAAAAATGTACAAATGTATCTTGAAGGGGAGTCTTGGGGTGTTTTTTATAAGCTTGATGGAGGTTTAGGGAGGAAACGAAAAAGGTAATTAAATATATATATATGCCTTGTATCCATTCGGCCCCATTCAACCAACTGTTTTAAGACGTTTATCCCCATCCAGGTGTCGATTTATTCCTGGCGAGCGATAGCGAGCCATCACTGTATGGAGAAATCCGGCTTCACCGGAGACATTTTCCTATCGAAAAATGTAGAAATTTAGCTTGCTGTAAACAATATATATATATATATATATATATATATATATATATATATATACAGTATATGCTAGCTTGCTATCGCTCGCCAGGAAAATATTGACACCTGGATGGGGGTAGACGTCTTAAAACAGTAGGCTGAATGGGGCCGAATGGATACAGGCCAAAGAGAGAGGGAGAGAGAGAAAAAAAGCGAGGTTGTCTCCCTTAAGTTGCCAGCAGCAATATAAACACCATGTGAGGAGGAGCACTTTATTGACAACATTCTCATCTTATTTGCCAACCGTTGTCAAGAAAGTGAGCCTCTGCATGTTATGTTTTTATTCAAGCAATTTATAGGATTAACGATATTTGTGTGATTGACGCAATGGGTTGGGCGTGAAAGGGATCTGCCGTGTGGGGGCCAATCGGCTCTCTGCAGACTCCCGTTTTCTTATGTTCTTATATACTGGTATCGATCAACATACGAATATATTACAAAAAACACGTAAAACAGGAAAACATAACGCACAGGAACGCACAGGAAAACATAAACGCACAGGAACGCACAGGAAAACATAAACGCACAGGAACGCACAGGAAAACATAAACGCACAGGAACGCACAGGAAAACATAAACGCACAGGAACGCACAGGAAAACATAAACGCACAGGAACGCACAGGAAAACATAAACGCACAGGAACGCACAGGAAAACATAAACGCACAGGAAAACATAAACGCACAGGAACGCACAGGAAAACATAAACGCACAGGAACGCACAGGAAAACATAAACGCACAGGAACGCACAGGAAAACATAAACGCACAGGAACGCACAGGAAAACATAAACGCACAGGAACGCACAGGAAAACATAAACGCACAGGAAAAATAATAAACACAATAAATAAATTTGATATGTAAACACAACAACAATAATACTCGACTATACTCCGTTTCATTCCACCTGGCGATAAATTGAATCCCTTAGCAGCTAATTTATCGATACTTAACCCCTTCTATACCGGCGACGTCTTTTGATTTTATTCTGGCTCCTACTAATCGATTTTATTCACTTTAGGAAGGATCTTTAGCAATTATAAGGCTTCCAACTATCTCAATCAACCCTTTTAACTACCACAGATCCTTTCTAAGCTGCATAAAATCGTCTAAATATTGCTAGAATAAAATATAACATACGTCACCGGTACAGAAGGGGTTAATGAACAAATATGAAA
>CM064543.1:5966190-5986190 GCA_032716605.1 Paralithodes platypus
CACAGGCTACTCCAATATCAAGCACACACAGGCTACTCCAATATCAAGCACACACAGGCTACTCCAATATCAAGCACACACAGGCTACTCCAATATTCACACATGCATATTGAAATACACTACCAATATTGACCAAGTCATTTCCACACGCACTCTATTGCTAGCGGTATGTAAAATTGATCACTTACGATGTTCAGGCTGTAAGGAAGTTGGAGCCGTAAACATCGATATTAAACAGATATTTAATAATAATATAAGTTTCTGGTGCATAGAAAGTATGTTGAATTTGGTTTTATGTATCATTAATTATACAGTATATATATATACTGTATATATAAATGAACCACAACCATATTTTAGCTAGTAATTCTGCTAAATATCAATGTCAACGGCTCCAACTTCCTTATAGCCTGAAACTCGCAAGTGTTCAATCGATCGGGGCATTCACTACCGGCATTAAGGGGGGATGGTTCAGTATTTGGTCGATGTTTTTATTTATATATATTTGTTTTAGTTTCCTCCCTAGACCTCCATCAAACTTTAAAAAAAAAAAAAAATATCCATTAGATCCCCCTTCTGGATTATTTTGTACATTTTTCGGTAAAACAACTGTCCCGGCCGAAGGCCGATTCTTCCAAAATTACAGGCTCACTCTCGTTCGCCAGGAAAAATATCGACACCTAAATAGCACGAAAGGTCTTATTTTTGACAAAGGAATGTGGCGAAAGGTATTAAAATCTGAAAACTAATGGGGCAAACATCTTAAAATCTGAAAACTAATGGGGCTAAACATGAGGGAGAAGGGGGTCTAGAAAAATTACCCCTCTCCCATTAAATTGACCACTTGCAAGCTTCAGGCTATAAGGAAGTTGGAGCTGTAGACATCGATCTTTAGCAAATTGCCAATTAAAATATAGTCGTAGTAATTTTATAAACACATTATAAGCAATATAATTTTTATCCAACAGAAAAATACATTATTATTGCAATTCGATGTTTGATATCGATGTTTACGGTTCCAACTTCCTTATAGCCTGAAACACGCACTTGGTCAATTAACCTCCGTGATAACAGAATTTAACCCCTTCTGTACCGGTGCCGTCCTCTTAACTTAATTCAGGCTACTATAAGACGATTGTATTCAGTTTAAAAAGGATCTCCAGCAATCAACAGGCCTCGAACTATCTCACTTCACCCTTTTTACGGCGACAGATCCTTCTTAAACTGAAAAAAAAAATAAAAATAAAAAAATAAAATAAAAATAATAATAATAATAATAATCTAAATATAGCCAGAGTAGAATAAAAAAGACGCCGCCGGTACAGAAGGGGTTAATGGAAAAGACACACACACACACACACACACACACACACACACACACACACACACACACACCACCTTTTTGTAATATCTTCCATCTTTGTAATCCCTCTCAAATCTTCTTGCATCCTTCCTCTGCAACACTTTACCTCTCTCTCTCTCTCTCTCTCTCTCTCTCTCTCCACATATATTCCTCTTAAAATCCTATTCATGCTACTACACTCTAAATTATTTGGCGCTTATGGGAGATTGCTCGTTTTTCTGGTCCCCCTTCTTACTCATGCTAAGCCCCATTAGTGTTCAGATGATAAGACGTTCGGCCCATTAGTTTGGCGACTTTATGACTTTTCGCCACATTTCTTTGTCAATATTAAGACTTTTCGTGTCATTTAAGTGTCGATTTTTCCTGGCGAGCGAAAGCGAGCCTGTGTTTTAAGGGGAACCGGCCTTCGGACGGGACATTTTTTACCGAAATATGTACAAATATATCTTGAAGGGGGTGTTTTTTAAAGCTTGATGGAGGTCTAGGGAGGAAACTAAATACTAACAATAAAAAGATGCATAAATGAGCAAAATAATACCCCCCTCCCCTCCCCCCCTTAATATGACTAGCTCCAGGCGTAATGAAATACAAGGTGACGGGGGCTATAATGTTTGGCAACTAATTAACCCTTTCACGTTTTTATGACGCAGAGGTTGCCAGACTAGCAATAATAAATAGAGTTCTCTCACTCTTATAATTACCTCTACAAAATTAGTTTTCTGCCCACAGCTAACTCAAAGACAACTGCAGAGGTTGAAGTAACTAAACTAAAGGTTTGTAAATACCCCTGATGGTAACAAAGGCTTTAAAGTATCCCTAATAGGCTCAAAATTGCGTCAAGAACGTGAGAGGGTTAACTCCTACTGTACCGCTCACGTCCTTGTCAGTGTATTCCAGCTCTATTTCCATTGTATTCCAGCTCTATTTCCATTGTATTCCAGCTCTATTTTCAGTGTATTCCAGCTCTATTTTCCAGCTCTATTTTCATTGTCTTCCAGCTCTATTTTCATTGTCTTCCAGCTCTATTTTCATTGTCTTCCAGCTCTATTTTCATTGTCTTCCAGCTCTATTTTCATTGTCTTCCAGCTCTATTTTCATTGTCTTCCAACTCTATTTTCATTGTCTTCCAGCTCTATTTTCATTGTCTTCCAGCTCTATTTCATTGTATTCCAGCTCTATTTTCATTGTATTCCAGCTCTATTTTCATTGTCTTCCAGCTCTATTTTCATTGTCTTCCAGCTCTATTTCCACCATTCTGTGCAGTTTAACCCCTTCTGTGCCGGCCACGTCTTTCTTATTTATTCTACCCACAATTAGACGATTTTGTGGAGCTTAAGAAGGATCTGTGGTAGTTAAAAGGGTTGATTGAGTTAGTTCGAAGCATTTTATTTGCTGGAGGCCCATCTTAAACTGAATACAATCGTCTATTATTAGCCAGTATAAAATTGAAAAGACGTCGTCGGTACAGATAGGGTTAAGAAGGATCTGTCGTAGTATAAAAGGGTGAAGTGAGATAGTTCGAAGCCTGTTAATTGTTGAAGGTCCTTTTCAAGCTAAATGAAAGTGTGTATTAGTAGCCCGAATAAAGGTGAAAGGACGACCTCGGTACTGAACGGGTTAAGAAGAATCTAAGGTGGTAAAAAGGGTTAAGTGAGATAGTTCAAAGCCTGTTAATTGCTGGAGAACCTTTCTAAACTGAATTAGATCGTCCAATAGTAGCCAAAATACAGTTAAAAGGACGGCACCGGTATTGAGTGAGTGAATTAAATATATAACTGTTTTTATTGGTTAATATTTAATTCATCGCATTGTGTAAGTGCTAATTTTATAAGTCTATTTATATAATTGGTGTTCAATTCCATGCTTAATCATAACATAAACTAGTATATTCGCGCGCACACACACACACACACACACACACACACACACACATCCTCAGCCATTCCAACAGTACATAAAACACTTAACATGCACTTCACGCAATACATTCCCAGTTAAGGAGGGGCGATAATAATGAGCTTAGCTCGCATTGCGTGGATTCCCCTTGACGATACATAAGCATTATCTATTTAAGTGTTCGTGTATCTTCATCCATGTATTTCCACCCTTAACAATAGAACGCCCAGCTTTTCCACATTTCGCCTTCTATCACACACACACACACACACACACACACACACACACACACACACACACACACACACACAATTTTCGAGCAAGGTTCAATGGGGATATGCAAATTGACCACTTGCAAGTTTCGAGCTATAAGGAAGTTGGAGCCGTAGAGATTCAAATTTAGCAAAACTACCAAGTAAAATATGGTTGCAATGCATTTAATAAACACATAAAATTGATCTTGATTAGGGGTCTTGCGGCTTTTTTTTTTATTTTGTTTTTATTTTTTTATAGAGGTCCAGGGAGCAAAGTAAAACAAAATATATACTAATAGAAACATATACACAACAAATATAATAGCCCTCCCTCCCTCCCCCCCCCCCCTCCATTAATCAGTTGGAGGATTCGACATGTATCCGAATTATTGGCTGTGACTGTACCCCCCCCCCCTCCCCCTCAATATACACCACATCAATTAGGCGAGATTCGGCATAAATTTTCCCGATATTGGCAATTTCCGGAAGTTAGCAGCGCGGGCGTAATTTGCCGGATGCGATGACGTCACGCTCATTGCCGGAGAAGGTAATTTGGTCTGGTTACCAAGAGACGCTTTTTTCAGCCCATTTTTCGGGTACTTTGGCTTCTTTGATCCAGTTACTCTTGCTTTTCGTAGACGATTTGGTCATAATTAAGTTTATATATACAGTATATACCGGTATATATATATATATATATATATATATATATATATATATATAGAGAGAGAGAGAGAGTATATATATATATATATATATATATATATATATATATATATATATATATATATATATATATATATATATATAGTATTGTATGGAGAAATCCGGCTTTGCCGGAAAACAAATCTATCGAAAAATGTACAAATTTAGCTTGCCGTCAAAACAAAAGTATATAATATGCTGGCTCGCTACCGATCGCCAGGAAAATATTGACACCTGGATGGGGGTCAACGCCTTAAAACAGTAGGTTGAATGGGGCCGAATGGATACAAGCCAAAGAGAGATGGAGAGAAAGAGAGAACAAAAAGCGAGGTGGGCTCCCTTAACACTGTGATACCCGACTTTCCCCTTCAATCGGAGTCCAATACTAAAAGTTCCCAGTACCGGTACATGATTTATTTATATCTCTCGCTGTATATGTATCGCTTACTACATACATACATACATACATACATACATACATACATAACTTACGGTTTTAGGCCTCGATTTTCAACTATTTCCGATAAGAGATAGATACATAGATAGGTAGATAGATAGCTAGAGAGAGAGAGAGGGTAAATAGGCGCACGTATTCAGAAAGTGGGTGGGTTGGTGTTTATGAATGTGTGTGTGTGTGTTTATGAATGTGTGTGTGTGTGTGTTTATGAATGTGTGTGTGTGTGTGTGTGTGTGTGTCTGTGTGTGAATGCATACAAACGTAGACACACACTAAATTAATGATCGCAGCAAATGTTTTAAAGAGAATACCTGTTGATTTCCTCTTAATAATAAATGCCCCAGATATTGCGAAGCCTAGTAATATACCGAGAATTACTGAACACTGAACTGAATAATATGATGTACTGATAATGACTGGTGTATACTGGTACTGGGATATTATGAACTTAACCCTTTCAACATGCGATGACGCATTTCGTTCCTGTTTTCTGGTTAGGATTAGACGGTTTTATTCAGATTAGGAAGCGTATATGGAAGTCGGAGGGTTAATTGAGATAGTCTGTACCCTCTTAATTCCCACAGATTCTTCCTAAGCTAAATAAAATCGTGTAATGATAGCCAGAGTAAACTATGAAAAGCGGCAAGGTGTCCAAGGCCCTAGTGTCTGTTAGTGACCAGAAGCTATTTACTTCACTAACACTAAACAACCGCACCGCAGTTCTTTCTGGGGAAAAAAAAAAAAAAAAAATCACTCTTTCAACTCTGGGGGAGGCACTTGTCATAGGCAGCTCTGCCTTTTGTCTCCCTCATCCACATAGAGAAAATAAATACAAATACAACATCTGCGAAACGTTGTCAATAAAGTGTTCCTCCTCAAATGGTGTTTATATTCAGGCGGTATAATCTTCAAGGGAATAATACTGGTGTCACAAGTAATTAGCATCACATATTAGGAGTATCAGTGAAGTGATGCGCACGAGCCGACTTGGTTGGTTTGGACATGTGGAGAGAATGGATGATCAGAACTGGGTGAAGAAATGCCGGACTGTGAACTTGGGGGGAGCTGCGCGTAGGGGTGGACCTAGAATGACGTGGGCTCGGGTACTCCGGTCCGATCTCAAAATAAAGAACTTGACAACAGAGGCAGCCCTTGACAAGGCCGTCTGGAAAGCTGTCATTTAGGACGTGAGACTGTAACCACAGTCTCTGTGGACAAACGGTCTTTAAACTTGTATGTATGTATGTATGTATGTATGTATGTATGTATGTATGTATGTATGTATCATTATACTGAATATATTAGCAAAACAAATATCCTGGAGAAAATAAGAAGCTGTAACGTCATAGGGAAACTTTGATTACCTGGAAAATAATGCCATAGTTCCTGTGTACCAGGCTGGGTATGGGCGGTGTCACACGACCGATTTTCCGTCAATTTCTTACGGGCAATTTTAGTCTGGCAGCTTCAAAATTTAAGTTCCGCAAGAATTAAACTACGTAACATAATCTACCTTCGAGCTAGTTTCCGACTCCAATGTGAAAGAGCCTCATAATTGTACGAGAAAAAACTTGCTAATCGAAAATTGCCGCTAGTGTGACACCACCTTAAAGGGAGGCAGACCGTTTTTCTGGACCCCCTTCTCCCTAATGTTTAGCCCCACTAGTTTTGAGATTATAAGACGTTCGGCCCATTAGTTTGGCGATGTTAACACCTTTCGCCTCATTTCTTTGTCGATATCAAATCTTTTCGTACTAAGGTGTCAATTTTTGTGTTTTTTTTTTTTTTTGGCGAGCGATAGCAAACCTGTAACTAAGGAGGAACCGGCCTTCGGCCGGGTAATTTCTACCGATAACGCACACATATATATCGAAGTGGAGCTTTGGGAGTATTATTTCAAGCTCTAGGGAGGAAACTAAAATATATAAATAAATAGATAAATACATACATAGATAGATACATACATAGATAAATACATACATAGATAAATACATACATAGATAAATACATACATAGATAAATACATACATAGATAGATACATACATAGATAAATACATACATAGATAGATACATACATAGATAAATACATACATAGATAGATACATATATAGATAGATACATAACATATAATACTGATTAAATAAGTACGTGTAAGCAAATTGATACAAACTTCTCTTTAAGTTTACACAACTTCCTGAACAATAATATACCTTGAAGTTATTGAAGTTGTACCGGGAGGACCGTCTGTAGTTTAATACTGTGAACCATCGGAGAGTAATTAATAGAGACGTGGTGCTTAGGGTGATTACTGTGTGAGGGAGGAGGAGGAGGAGGAGGAGGAGGAGGAGGAAAAGAAGACGAGAAGAAAGAAGAAGAGTAACAGGAAGAAGGAAAGAGGAAAGGGAGAAATAGGAGGAGAACGTAGGAAGAGGAGGAAGAAGGAGGAAGGAGAAAGGAGGAAGGAGAAAGGAGGAAGAGGAGGAGGAAGGAGGAAGAGAAGGAGGAAGGAGACAAAGAAGAGCGGTGGAGTAATTAATATTGGAGCCAAGTTGCTTATTGCGGGCGAGAGGGGTAGGAGGAATACAAAGGAATACAAAGGAATACAAAGGAATACAAAGTAGAACAAACTGTAAGATACCTATTGTTCCTTACGGGGAAGTTTGAATATCTAAAACTATTAATATATTGACTACGAGGTAGAGAAAAGGACAGCAAAGAAGAAGGCTCCTCGGGATGAGGAGGAGAGGGAGTAAGGAGGATAATAGAGGGAGGGGAAGAAAATAGAGTAGGAGGAAGAGGAAGAGGCTAGGAGAAAGGAGAGGGAAGGGAAGAGATCATAGGAGGAGGAGGAGGTGAGAGAGGGGGAGCAGGAGAGAGAGAGATACAATTATAGGAGGAGGGAGAGGAGGAATAGAGAGGGAGGGGAAGAGGAGAGAGAGAAGGAGATGGAAGGGAGAGGAGGAATGCGGAAGAGATGGAAGGGAGAGGAGGAAGGGTTGGGGGAGGGGGGGGGGCCGAAGGAGTCATTTATACCAAAGTGATATCAAGTTTAGCAGTGTAGGAAGGAGGAGGAGGTGGTGGAAGATGAAGGAGAAGGCAGAGGAGAACATTAATATAAGAAGAAAAAGGAGGAGAAATACTATTCTACTACTACTACTACTACTACTACTACTACTATATACTACTAAAAAAATAGTAGTAGTAGTAGTAGTACTACTACTTAAATACAAAACAAAAACATAACACAGAAACGAGGAAGAAGTCGGCAGAGTAATTAACAGGGATATGAAGTTACGAATTGCAGGGAGGCTAAGACAGAGAAGAAGAAGAAGAAGAAGAAGAAAAATAATAATAATAATAACAATAATAATAATAATAAGAAGAAGAAGAAGAAAAAGAAGCAGAAGCAGAAGTCCGGCGGAATAATTAACCGGGTTATGAAGTTTACGCCTCGCAGGGAGAGTCAGACGGAGGCGATGGTAACGAAGATAACAAAACAGATTAATACATTAAAAGTAAGTTGTTTATTGTGGGGAAGAAAGGGGGGATAAACATAATATACATTTAAAATACATAATATAAAAGACGATTAAATTATGATAAAGGAACAATATGAGGAGAGAAATATGAAGAGCGAAGAGAGATAGATGCTAATATATATATATATATATATATATATATATATATATATATATATATATATATATATATATATATATATATATATATATATATATGATATTAATTTATTACTGATAACAGAGAAATGACAGGTAACAGAGAAATAACAGGTAACAAGAAAGAATAAAAGTAAGACCATGAAGATGTAGAAGAGGGAGATATAATTAGATAATGACTGCATATCATTGAGAACAGTTAATATACTAATACCATACAGGTAAACATACAGGTAAAATATACAGGTAAACATACAGGTAAAATATACAGGTAAACATACAGGTAAAATATACAGGTAAACATACAGGTAAACATACAGGTAAACATACAGGTAAACATACAGGTAAACATACAGGTAAAATATACAGGTAAACATACAGGTAAACATACAGGTAAAATATACAGGTAAACATACAGGTAAACATACAGGTAAAATATACAGGTGAACATACAGGTAAACATACAGGTAAACATACAGGTAAACATACAGGTAAACATACAGGTAAACATACAGGTAAACATACAGGTAAAATATACAGGTAAACATACAGGTGAACATACAGGTAAACATGCAGGTAAAATATACAGGTAAACATGCAGGTAAAATATACAGGTAAACATACAGGTAAACATACAGGTAAACATACAGGTAAACATACAGGTAAAATAACACAAATATATATAACCTACGGGGGGATGGATGGGGGGGTGGGTTCTGGCCCCCCTTTTTCTTCATGTTTAGCCCCATTAGTTTTCAGATTTTATGACGTTCGGTTCATTATTTTACCGGTTTTAAGACCTTTCGCCCCATTTCTTTGTCAATATTTAGACTTTTCGTACAATTTAGGTGTCAATTGTTTTACTGGCGAGCGATAGCGAGCCTGTATTATAGTGGTATCTAGCCTCCAGCCTGGACATTTTTCTATCGAAAATGTACACATTTACCTTGAAGGTATGTCTGGGGAGGAAACTAAAAAAATAGTAAAGTGATTAATAAATACCGGTAAGCAAATAAATACAAAATACATGTATAATGTAACTATGGCATAAGAGACCTTACAAAATATAATAAGATATACTATGAAAGTATAAGGTAAGAAACGAAGAAGATAAAGAGAGAGAGAGAGAGAGAGAGAGAGAGAGAGAGAGAGAGAGAGAGAGAGAGAGAGAGAGAGAGAGAGAGAGAGAGAGAGAGAGAGAGAGTTGAATATATTAATGGTATAACATAAACTTGCGGCATAACAGTTAACATAAATTGGGAGTAGCAGAGGGAGGAAGGAGGGGGGGGGGGGGAGGACATGGTTGTGAAGATTGGAGAAAGTGACATAATGAACAAAACATGAAGAAGAAGAATAAAAAGGAATACAAAGGAGAACAAACTGCAACAGACCTATTGGTCCTTACGGGGCAGTTTGTATATCTAAAACTACTAATCTACTGACTACGAGGTAGAGAAAAGGATAGCAAAGAAGAAGGCTCCTCCCCACCCACCACTCCCTCCAGCTAATGCTGGCATGGAAACAGATAGGAAAAATACCATGTAGTATTGAAAAACTGACACGGAAATTCGGACAGTACAGGGAGAAAAAAGAAGTTGATTTGTAATCTAAGCTAACTCTATTACTACAATTCTGAAAGGGAACAGATGTATGAAAATCAATATACATTGCGGTATGCGTTGACATTTCGTTGCGCGTTATTCTGAAAGAAACTGTGTTAATCGGGGGTTATTTGCCATGTGTTTATCCAGATGGTTGTTAAATGTTTCGACAGTATTACAGTTTACAATGTTCGAGGGTAGTCTGTTCCAATTATTCACAACGCGGTTGAAGAAGAAATGCTTCGCCTCGTGAGAATGAAAACGCTTTGCCTATAATCTTATAACCATTGTTTCTCGTGTTTGCTTGATTGATCGTAAATAATTCGCTTACATTTAGGTTGCTGAATCCCTTGAAGATTTTGAACACCTCTATTAGGTCACCTCTCATTCTGCGCTTTGTTAAGCTAAACAAATTTAGTTCTTTTAAGCGCTCTTCGTACGGTTTATTACGCAATCTATGTATCATTTTAGTGACTCTGCGTTGCACCTTTTCAAGTTTATTTATGTCCTTTCGGTAGTACGGTGACCAGAATTGCACGAAGTATTCGAGATGGGGACGCACCAATGAGTTGAATAGAGTAAGTATGATTTTTTCTGATTTGAATTTGAATGTTCTGCCGATGAAACCCACCAATTTATTAGCAGTTTTTATTACCTCTGTACACTGTTTACTCGGCTTCAGGTCACTTGATATTATAACTCCCAGATCCTTTTCATTATTTGTATTTGATAGTTGAATGTTGTTCATTGAGTAATCTTTTTTAGCGTTGTTACTACCGATGTGTAATTCTTTGCATTTTTCTATGTTGAATTTAATTTGCCATTTGTCTGCCCAGTTTTCTAAAGTGTCTAGGTCACCTTGTAGTTTTTGCCAATGTACTGTTGAGGTTACTTTATTAGTAATTTTTGTATCGTCAGCAAATTTCGAAATTTTGCATTCTATTCCTTCGTCTAAGTCGTTTATGTAAATTATAAAAAGAATAGGACCTAATACCGAACCCTGGGGAATGCCACTATTTACTTTGCACCAATCAGATTCTTCACCATTTATTACAACTCGTTGTTGTTTTTTTTTTTTTTTTTTTTTTTTTTTTTTTTCTATATTCCAACTACTCCCTCTCGGGCATAGGCTGAGAGCCTGTACATTCCACCGCCCAACACGGTGAAGCCCGTGAGGTCTTGTTCCAGTCTGGGGAGTGAGACATGCGAAGCATCCATCATGGCTCGAAGCAGCTCCATCTCTGAAGCGGCCGGTTGCTTCGCTCAAGTGCTTCACCGTCTCACCCTCCAGACTCAGACCCTCACTCTCAGAACGCCACCTATTGAGCAGTGAACTCACTAGGCATTGTCCCCCTGTAACATATTTTGAATATGGGAATATTCATACAGTGTTATTTAATCAGGGAACAACGAGGGTATTTTTTTGGCATTTCGGTGGGCTTTGTGGTAATGCACTGATACTAGGTACAGCACAAATTCAATCCCAATAATATCTCCCATTGACATATCGGGATTTGAACCCGGGTCCATTGGATTACCAATCCAGTGGCATGACCACTCCACCACACCTCCCCTACGGTTTACGGTCTGAGAGCCAATTTTCGAGCCATTTCAGAGTTTTTCCTGTTATGCCATGAGCTTTTATTTTGTCAATTAGTCTCTTGTGGGGTACGGTATCGAAAGCTTTCTGAAAATCGAGATATATTATATCAACTGCTCTATCCTTATCATATGATTTGTAAACATCATTGAAGAAATCGAGTAAGTTTGTTAAGCATGAACGTTTATTTCTAAAACCGTGCTGAGAATCTTTTCTTAAATTATTTTCTTCCAAATGTTTTACTATTTTGTCCCTTATAATGGTTTCCATTAATTTGCCCGTTACCGATGTTAAGCTAATTGGTCGATAATTGCCGGGAGAGGACTTATTTCCTTTTTTGTATATGGGCGTCACGTTAGCTAGTTTACATTCGTTTGGAACTATCCCAACATTCAATGATTTGTTGAACAGATTTGCGAGTGGGTTTAATAATTCGTGTTTTGCTTCTTTTAGGATCCTTGGGGATATTTTATCAGGGCCTGGGGTTTTATTAACTTTCAAATAGTTGATTGCGAACAGGATATCGTCTTCATAAATCGTAAAGTTTTCGAGCTCAGTGCCATTTGATCGATTCGTAGGGGTAGGTCGGCTACCGGTAGTATCTTCCGACGTGAAGACTGATGCAAAATAGTTATTTAGGATATTCGCCATTTGTACTTTGTTATCTGTATGATCTCCATTTTCCGCAACAAGTGGGCCTATTGTTGAAGTTACCGTTTTTCTGTTGCTTATATAGCTGTAAAATTCTTTCGGATTAGACTTGCTGGAGCTGGCAATATGAAGTTCCAGATTTTTCTTACTTCGTTTGATGAGATTTTTGGTTGTTCGACGCAGTCTATCTTGTTCTAATTTATCGCTATTATTCTGAGTTGCCTTATATTTTTGGTATGCCTGCTTTTTTACTAAGAGGATGTTTTTTATTTCATTATTCCACCATTTTGGCTTATATTTGCCTGCTGGGCGCCGGTTTCGTAGAGGGATGCTTGTATGTATTGCTTTGTTTAGGTTATTAGATAATATGTTCCATAATCGATTTACATCATGAGTTTCGGTCATTTCACTCCAGTCAGTATTGGCAAGATGCCTTCTAAGTTTGTTAAAGTCGGTCCTTCGATAATCTGGTACTTTTTCCGTGCTCTCGTTTTCTTTGTCATTATTTACTTTAATGTTAAAGGACACTATCCTATGGTCACTAGAGCTAAATTCCGGTCCGATTTTAACGCTATTTACCAGTCTTTC
Organism: Paralithodes platypus; assembly: GCA_032716605.1. Lineage (NCBI taxonomy): Eukaryota > Metazoa > Arthropoda > Malacostraca > Decapoda > Lithodidae > Paralithodes > Paralithodes platypus. The sequence goes on from CM064543.1 coordinate 5,978,984, forward strand.
ATTTGTCGTTAGAATAATATCCAGAATGTTATTTCCCCTCGTTGGGTGTTCTACGTGTTGATAAAGGGCACTTTCCTGAATATTAGCATATAGACAATGTCCCGCGTGAGCATTTAGTGGTTCGCCCCATGTTGTGACTGGCAGATTAAAATCGCCAAATATTACTGCTTCTTCCTGACAACTTATTTCTGCTATTTGATCATAGAGAAGGAGGAGGAGGAGGAGGAGAAGGAGGAGGAGGAGAATAAGAATAAGAAGAAAGACAAAAACAAAAAAGCAGAAGAAGAAGAAGAAGAAGAAGAAGAAGTAGAAGAAAAAGAAGAAAAGACGAAGAAGAATAAGAAGAAGAGAACGAAGGGCGAGATATGGATGGAGACAAGGTAGAGTATTTGGATAATAAGAACAATATATAATACACAAATATAAAGTTGCAGAATGGGAGGACAAAATACATAATGGCAGAGAGGTAGAAGGAAGGAGGGGGGAGGAAGGAAACTAGAAAAAGAAAGAGAATTAGGGAAAAACAGGAACAACGAGAAAGAGGAGAAGGAAAAAGACGGAGGAAGAAAAATAAAAGAAAAGAGAGGGAGAAGCATAGTAAAATATGAAAAGGAAGAACAGAAAAACAAACATGGTGGAGAGAAGAAATATGAAAAGAGGAATACAAAGGAATACAAAGGAGAACAAACTGCAACAGACCTATTGGTCCTTACGGGGCAGTTTGGATATCTAAAACTACTAATCTACTGACTACGAGGTAGAGAAAAGGATAGCAAAGAAGAAGGCTCCTCCCCACCCACCACTCCCTCCAGCTAATGCTGGCATGGAAAACAGATAGGAAAAATACCATGTAGTATTGAAAAACTGACACGGAAATTCGGACAGGACAGGGAGAAAAAAGAAGTTGATTTGTAATCTAAGCTAACTCTATTTACTACAATTCTGAAAGGGAACAGATGTATGAAAATCAATATACATTGCGGTATGCGTTGACATTTCGTTGCGCGTTATTCTGAAAGAAACTGTGTTAATCGGGGGTTATTTGCCATGTGGAGGAGGAGGAGGAGGAGGAAGAGGAGAAGAAGAAGGAGGGGAGGAGGAGGAGGAGGAGGAGGAAGAAGAAGGAGGAGGAGGAGTAATGGTAGGAAAGTGAGAAAATTGAAAAAAATAGATAACTTGAGGATGAATAAAAAGTAGAAGAAGGAAGAAGACGAAGAGGAGGAGGAGGAGAGAGGGGAAGAGGATGTAAGAGGAGGAGGAAGAGAAGAGAGAGAAGGAGGAGGAGAGAGAGGAGGAAGAAGAGGGGAGCATATGGCACGGAGTAGGGAGGGCGGAGTTAATTAATTGGAGAGAGAGAGAGAGAGAGAGAGAGAGAATGAATGAAGAAGGCCAGAATTAAAGGAATAGACGAATAAGGAAGTACAAAGAAGACAATTAAATACGAATAAAGAAGTGGAGAGTGGAAAACAAGACAAATATAACAATTACGAATGAAAGAAAGGCAGGCATAAATGAGAAAGAAAAGAGAAAGAAGGAATGAAGGAAGAAGGAAGGGAAGGAAGGAAATAGCACTATAGAAATAATAAAGTAGGGAAAGAAGGAGGAAGACGCAAGGAAGGGGGGAGGTAGAGAAGGAAGGGAGAGAAAACAGAAGGAAGGAAGAAAGAAGGAAGGAAGGGAAAGAAAGAAGGAGAGAAAGAAAGAGTGAATGAAAGAGAGACTGAAAGAAGGAAGGAGAATAATGATGGAAATAATCAAGTATAAAGGAAGTAAGACAAGAAGATAAAACAAGAATGAGATGTGGAGTAAAGGAAGGAAGGAAGGAAGAAGGACATACGAAGGTAAAGAAGGACGTATTGAAAGAGGGAAAGAAAGGCATAACATAGAAAAGTGAGAGGAGGAAGGAGGGAAGGAAGGAATGAAAGAATGAAGGTGGTAATGAAGGAAATAGTGAAATAGAAGGTGAAGGAAAGAAGGAAGGAGGTAGTGAATGAATGAATGGATGAATGAATGAAAATGAATGAATGGATGGATGGATGGATGGATGAATGAAAATTAATGAATGCATGAATTAATGAATGCATGAATTAATGAATGAATGGATGGATGAATGAAAATGAATGAATGAATAAATTAAGGAAGGAAGGCAGGAAGGAAAGAATGAATGAATGAATGAAGGAAAGAGGTAATAAAGGAGAGAGTGAAATAGATGATGAAGGAAGGAAGGAACTAATGAAGGAAAAAAGGAAGGAGGTACCGTATACCCAGTTTCAGCTACTTTGAGAGAATAACGGGCCATCTACTGTATATGTCAATCATTCCAGCTGAGTGACTTCTGTAACTGTATAATAATGTCTCGTCTTCTACTTATTATTACATTTTTAAGAAAGGTGTTAATAATCATAGTCGCACAAGCGGAAACCAGTACGTTATTTTCTAAGAGTCTCTGAAACCAAGTATAGTGAAGGATACATATATGGTGAAGGAAGGAAGGAAGGAGGTAACGAAGGAAAGAATGATGGTTGTAGTGAAGGAAAGAGTGGTAGAACATAATGCAGCATTACACGCCAGGCCTCCCTTAGGTCCCCCATGGGAGGAGGGACGGGAAACACGTACAGAACAACGAGAGGGAGCCAGCCACACATACAAACAGTCACAAGGAATAGTTACTATTCTAAAGACTTAAAAGTCCATTACAAGGAAATAAAGATCCATTAAAACAATGAGGTAGGTTGTAACTTATATACAATTCATTGCAGTGTGTGCAAAACGTTATCTTATTACTACAAATACTGCAGTTATCTTACAGATAGCTTTACCGCTCAGGCGGGGACTTTCCCGTTGTTTTTCGTTCAATATACGTCATCCTACTGTACTGCCATATCTGTAACCCAGAGCAAATTATAACGAGTTCCAATGGAAAATTCAGGTCGAATTCTCCCTATAAATGTCTACTACATTCATTCTCTCCGTACTTTGGCCTTGATAATAACTGACTTGATGGTCTAATGGTTAAAACTTGTAAGTTTTGTATGTGGTGTCCTGGGTTCGAATCCTAGGAGAATCACATGCTTTCATTTATTTAATTTGAGGGTGTTAGTGGTGTTAAGAACGATGTTAAAAATAATATCCACCAATACTTTCCTGTATACAGTGAGTGGTAGAGTCCCATAGCAAGCTTATTGTCACTTTCTCTCCCACTTTCATCATTCTACACTTGTGATAACTCAATTAAATAATCCATTACAATATCAAGTATTTGTGCTCAGAAGACAGTGTAAATTATGGCCTGTAACATGAAAGGGCTCAGAAGACAGTATGAGTTATGGCCTGTAACATGAAAGGGTTCATAAGGCAGTATGAGTTATGGCCTGTAATATAAAAGGGCTCAAAAGACAGTAAGAGTTATGACCTGTAATATGAAAGGGCTCAGAAGACAGCATGAGTTATGGCCTGTAATATAAAAGGGCTCAGAAGACAGTAAGAGTTATGACCTGTAACATGAAAGGGCTCAGAAGATAGTAAGAGTTATGACCTGTAACATGAAAGGGCTCAGAAGACAGTAAGAGTTATGACCTGTAATATGAAAGGGCTCAGAAGACAGTAATAGTTATGACCTGTAATATAAAAGGGCTCAGAAGACAGTATGAGTTATGGCCTGTAATATGAAAGGGCTCAGAAGACAGTGTAAGTTATGGCCTGTAACATAAAAGGGCTCATAAGACAGTATGAGTTATGGCCTGTAATATAAAAGGGCTCAGAAGACAGTAAGAATGACCTGTAACATGAAAGTGCTCAGAAGACAGTATGAGTTATGGCCTGTAACATGAAAACAACCTCACATCTGTACCTGGTTAGCTGTGTTGGTGGTGTAATGGATTAGATGCTTATGTTCTGGGTGTGGTGTCCCGAGTTCGAATCCTGAGAGGACCATATGCTTTCATTAGTTTATTCAAGTGCATTGGGGTTTGTAATTGATGATTGATGTTAAGAACGGGGTGTTACTTAATACTGTATAGCTGTCACAAAGACATGTTGACGTGGACCTGTTTTCCTTGAATTTCAGCTTCTAAAACACTTCTTGCTTGGACACAGACTCTCTCACAACCGATGCTTGTAACAGACTGATATTAGTATGGGAGGGATGTTATAAGCGTATGGAACCGCATGGCAACAAGTGGAGCGGAAATAGGTTTTTGTGTCAAGGAATAGGAAGGTGAAGGAAAATGTATAAGAAAAAATAAACTCAAGGATATAATTAAAAATGTGGAATGACAAAAGCTAAGAGAAATGGAGGGCGAGGATAAGGGGGTGAAAGGAAGGCGGAGGAGGAGAAGGAGAAGGAAGAGAAATAGTAGGAGGAGGAGAATGAGGAGGAAAGAGAATGAGGAAGAGTGGGAAGAGAAGGAGGAGGAGGAACAGTAGAGAAGGAAAAAGAGGAGGAGTAGCAGGACGAGAAAGATAAATAGGAGGAGGAGGAGGAGGACGGAGGTGAAGGAATACAAAGAAATGCAAAGGACTTCCAAACTGCAACCGACCGATTGATCCTTACGGGGCACTTTGGATATTTACACTGCTAAAGCTCGGGTCACACATACACGTTCTAACGTCCCGTCCGTCCCCGACCAAGAAAATAACTTCTGTGTGTGTCCGTGTATGTCCCGTGGGTGTCCCGGCATAACACGCTTTCTGGCAGTTGCCCCGACCCACACGGACCATTTTATGCATGCCTAAAAAGGACGCCGCCTAGGCGCTTTTTATTAAGAGGTCGGGGCCGGACGGGACGTTAGAACGTGTATGTGTGACCCGAGCTTAAGCTACTAACTACTAGGTAGCAAACAGGATTGTTAAGCAGAAGGCTACGCAAGGTGGAGAAATAAGGAGAGAAGACGACGGAAGAGGAGAGGAGAAAGGAGGAGGAAGATGAAGGAGGGGGGGAAGGAAAGAGGAGGAGAGAAAGATGAGAAGGAAGAGCTAGGGGGATAATGAGGAGGAAGAGGAGGAGGGTGAAAAAGTAGACGATGGATGATATTGATACGGAGTTATAATTACTGGTATTGTGTGTCCTCCCCCCCCCCCCCCCCCCCACCCCCCACCACCCAATAAACTACCCCTACCCCAACAACCTCTCTCTCTCTCTCCCGTTTCAAAAACACAACTTGTACTTACGTACCTCGAAACGTATTATATCCAGGTTGTAGCAAAGCCATTCTTACCTGTAAACGATAAAATAATGGTACCGGTAAGCGAAGAATATATATATATATATATATAATTAAATAGTCAGAAAGTTAAACCAATATTATAATTTATCATGTTATTCATATATGCGTCAACCAATGTATGTATGTAATTGTATGTATGTACTGTATATATACAGTATATATATATATATATATATATATATATATATATATATATGTTAGTAAAGCCAGGTAATAAATTTTCTTTAATACATACGAGGTTGAAAGAAATGGCAATTTCTGCGTTGGAAATTTTATTATTCAAAGTTTCCAGGTCTCTGATGAGTTTTCGCTGGGTGGCAGGAAGTAGATGAAGGAGATGAGCAAAATTCATGGTGGTACAGGGTTACATAAATGTACATGATGATACAGGATATACGACGCGTTTCACTGGACAACCACATTATCAAGTAAGAAGGAATGATATAAAAGGTAAACAGGAAGGGTATATATAGAGGGTGGAGGATCAGAGGAGGCGGAAAACAGGGGGCAAAAGTCTGCTATTGGTGGAAGCGTAAATTAGGAGAGAGAAAGGGGTTAACCGCTTCACGCATGCGCACTGGATGCGGGATGGTGGTCAGTAGGTGGGGTCGAAGCTGATTGGCTGCGTGTCGAGGGGCGTGGCCTAAGTTGTGTGGCGCCTGCAGAAGACGAAGCTGAAGGAGGTAGCGCGGGGGGCTGCGTCAAGGGCACCGGGGGCGAGGAGGGGTGTTAGGTCCTGTAGGGTAGTGCCTTTTGGCAGAAGGAAGGATCTGAAGGTCCAGAGTTTGGTTGTTGATGTTGGGATGTAAGGCTTGGATATATAAAGCTTCGAGTATAGGTAATCTCCTTGGGTCACTTTCTTTATCGAGTATGGTGGTGTGTTTCTCTAACTCGTTGCGTGTGAGGTGAGGGTGGTTAGGGGTGAGATAGTGGTCTTTGATGGCTCCAGCCTGAAGGTGAAGAGTTAACCGACGTGAAAGACGAGTCTGCGTCATACCAATATAGGAATGAGGTCCACAGTCCTCATAATTACAGGTATGTTGGTAAATGAACGTGATCGTCGGTCATCGGGCTCTTTATCTTGGTGGAGGCTGGTTTGTTGCGGAGAACGAGGTTGGAGGTCTTGGGGGATTTGTAATAAATTATTAATTTGATTTTGTTTTCCGGGTTGGTTGGGTGGACATGCTTGGAGATTATTTCTTTTAAGACGGCCTCGTCATTTTTGTGTTCAGAGGACATGTAATTGCGGTAGAAGATCTTAATTTCATTGGGGGGGGTCAATGTTGGGAGGGCTTTGGGTGTACCATTTTTCAAGATGGTGGTTGATGGTGCTGGAGATGTCGGAGTTGGAGAATCCGTTATTTACTAAAACTTGGGATAGTCTTTCTAGTTCCTGGTGGGTGTCGGCCCAGGTAGAGCAGTGCGTGAGGGCTCTCCTAACATAGGCGGAGATGGAGGATAGAATGCCCCCGCTGGTACTCAAAGGGTTAAATAATTATGTAGTGGCGTAACTCTTATATTTTATTTATCCATTCTATATTGGTGTAATTGACCATTTGCGAGTTTCAGGCTATAAGGAAGTTGGAGCCGTGAACATCGATATTATATAGAAATGCAATAATGTTGAGGGTTTCTGGTGTATGCAAAGTGTGATCAATTTGGTTTTATGTATTGATAAATGTATTATGACCGTATTTTAGTTGATAATTATGATAAATAATGAAGGCCACGGCTCCAACTTCCTTATAGCCTGAAACTCGCAAGTGGTACCGAAGGGTCTGTACGGTCTGTGTATGAGGGTAGCTCTTTGTAACTCACTGTAGCTCTTCACCTGTTTAGTATTCCAGACATGGCCTCCTGTACATATCTCTCTCTCTCTCTCTCTCTCTCTCTCTCTCTCTCTCACTTCTCTTTGTTATTTTAGCCTTACTTCCATAGCTCTTTCCCCAAATTTTCTATCTCGCACTTGCTCTCGCTCTTGC
>CM064543.1:5993690-6036190 GCA_032716605.1 Paralithodes platypus
ACTAAGGAATTGTAAAGGGTTAGGATAACTTCTTTGGATTTATGCTCAAATGACCTGCCTATAAAGCCAATTATTTTGTTTGCCTTCTTAACAACTTCTGAACATTGTTGACTCGGTTTTAGGTTACTCGATATTGTTACTCCCAGATCAGTTTCTCTGTTTACATTCTTAAGCTGAGTGCCATTCATCGAATAGTTTGCTTTCTCATTTAGGTATCCGACATGTAGTACTTTACATTTATCCGCATTGAAACTCATTTGCCAAATTTGGGCCCAACATGACAATTTATCTAGATTGTGTTGCATATCGTCAACTTGTTCTTTTGAGAGTACGCTATTTGCAATTTTTGTATCGTCAGCAAATTTTGAGATTGTGCAGGTGAGACCCTCATCTATGTCGTTGATGTAAATTAGAAAGAGAATTGGTCCTAGTACCGATCCCTGGGGTACCCCGCTACTTACATTGGTCCATTTAGATGCCTTACCGTTTATGACTACTCTTTGCTTTCTGTTGCTGAGCCAATTTTCTATCCATTTCAACACACCGTCTTGTATTCCATGCGCTTTTAGTTTTAGCAGTAAACGTTTGTGGGGAACTTTGTCAAAGGCCTTTTGAAAATCAAGGTATATAATATCTACAGCTTTACTCTCATCGTAGAGGTTGAGGATATCGTGGAAGAAGTCTAAGAGGTTTGTTAAACAGGAACGTTTTTTACGAAAGCCGTGTTGAGTATCTTTAAGTATGTTATTTTCCTCTAAGTGATTTACGAGTCTGTCTCGTATGACCGTTTCTAGCATTTTACATACAACTGAGGTTAAGCTAATTGGACGATAGTTACTGGGTAGGGATTTGCTGCCTTTTTTGAATATCGGTGTTACGTTGGCTAGCTTCCACTGATCAGGCATAGTTCCAGACTGCAAGGATTTATTGAATAGTAATGTCAGTGGTTTGGAGAGCTCATCCTTAGCTTCCTTTAGAACTCTAGGCGAGATTGTATCAGGTCCTGGCGTTTTATTTACCTTGAGTTTATCTAAACAATTCAATACTTCTCTCTCTGTAACGGTGATATTGCTTAGAACATCTGAATTATCAATCTGAATCGGCGATGGTGTAGGGATATCACTGAGGTCTTCTGTTGTAAAAACTGATGCAAAGAAGGTATTGAGGGCATTACTCATTTGTACTTCGTCTTTGGTGTATTCTCCATTTTTCATCGACTAACGGTCCAACAGTTGAAGTAACTACTTTTTTCTTTCTGATATAACTATAGAATTCTTTCGGGTTTGTTTTACTTTGATTCGCAATATGTAACTCTAAGGTCTTTTTACTTTGCTTAATTAACTTTTTTGGCTTTGCGTCGTAGCTCTACAAAATTTCACCCGTTCTTCGTCATTTTGTGAGGATTTTAATCTATCATTAGCAAATTTTTTAGCAAGCAGGCAGTTTGAAATATCTTTATTCCACCATTTGGGCTTATTATTATGGCCTGGATGCCGTATTTTCGATGGTATGCAGTCTTGCACTGCTTTTAGGTAAGTGGTTTCGAATAACTTCCAAGATGTATTTATGTCGTTATTGTTAATTAAAAAGCTCCAGTCAGTTTCTTTAAACATAGCTCTAAGTTTAAGGAAGTTTGCTTTCTTGAAATTAGGGACTTTTTCGATGCTACTATTTGGTTCGTTACTAGTAAACTTTAAAGTGAAAGTTATCGTACGATGGTCGCTGTTACTGAATTCATCACCAACATTCAAATTCTCTATCAATTCTTCTTTTGTTGCAAGTACAATGTCAAGAACGTTATTACCACGGGTCGGCATTCCAACAAATTGATAAAGCGAACTCTCTTGCAAGTTCGTATACAAGTCATGTCCGGAGTGTGAAGTAAGAGTATCGCCCCACTTGGTCACAGGTAAATTAAAGTCGCCAAAAATTACGGTATCTTGTGAGTTACTTACATCTGCAATTTGTTCGTAAATTTCTCGGTCAGTTTGCACTGATTGAGCTGGAGGTCTGTATATTAATGCAAGTATTATTTTTGTACCTTTATTATTCTTTATTAGCACAAAAGATGCGTCGACGTTCACAATTTGATGTTTTGACACAAGGGTAGGGTTAAGACTTTCTTTGATATAAAGTAAAACGCCACCTCCATTTCGATTTATTCGGCTTTTCTCAAACATTACATAACCGGGAAGTGAATACTCTGCTAAAAAGTCTCTATCTTCTGTATTGAGCCAAGATTCTGTTATGCCAATCACATCATAATTTTCTGTAAACACTAGCTCCTCTAAATCTGAAAATTTATTGCGTATGCTACGAGCGTTTGCATAGAAAACCTTTAAAGTTGTGGTTTTAGAACTCACGGAATGCTCTTTTATTAAATTTTTGGTCCTGGTCGGATGTACATTTATGTTCATGGCTGTCCTCGGTCCTCGCTGTCTTCGGTCCTTATTGCTGGTGGTCCTCGGTTGCCTCTGTTTTTTTCTTGGCGTTGGATGATTTATGTCACTGCTGCTTCTTCTCGGATGGCGTTTTTTGATCCATGGCTGCGACTGCTTCGTGTAGGAGACGACCCATGCGTGCTGAACCCACAGGGTTTAGATGAGTGCCATCCTTGCGGAACAGAGTAGGCTGGTTGTAGAAGTTGTCCCAGAGGTTGATGAATTCAACTTCTTCCCTCAGACACAAATATTTTAGTCGGCTATTTGTGCTGAAGGCCTTGTCGTAGAATTTATCAAGTGCGTCGATCTTGGGGAGAATGCCTGAGATGATGATATTCCTTGACTTGTTTTTGTAGTGCTGGATCATCTTGCGATATTTCTCCATCAACTCTTCGGATCTGGTGCGCATGACGTCATTGAACCAGCATGGATGACAAAAAGGGTATTTTCATTTGCATCCTTTGTGGTATCTTCGGAGGCTTCCACAATGTCGTCCAGTCCAGCTCCTGGGATGCAAAATCTTTTTCGTTGATTTGGGACTCTGTCGCAGAGTGGGTGGAGAGGTGGAGTGGGGGGCTGGAAAGAGATGGGTGGGGTGTAGGAGGTGAGGTGGGGGCTGGAGTGAGATGGGTGGGAGGGAGGAGTGGGTGGAGTGGGGGGCTGGAGAGAGAGGGGTGGGAGGGAGGAGGAGTGGGTGGGTGGAGAGAGATGGGTGGAGGAGTGGGGGGCTGGAGAGGGATGGGTGGGAGGGAGGAGGAGTGGGTGGAGAGGTGGAGGAGTGGGTGGGTGGAGAGAGATGGGTGGGAGGGAGGAGTGGGTGGGTGGAGAGAGATGGGTGGGATGGTGGAGGAGTGGGTGGAGAGAGATGGATAGGAGGGTGGAGGAGTGGGTGGAGAGCGATGGGTGGGAGGGAGGCGTGGGTGGAGAGGTGCAGAAGGAGGAGTGGGGGAAGAGAGGGATGTGTCTCCTTCATACACATAGCAGGATGAGTGGGTCGGACTTTAGGAAGGGGGACGGGTGGCTGGGTGGATGAGTGGTGGCCGTGGGGGAGGTGATAGCACAGTGGATAGCGTCGTGGACTGCAGACCAAAAGGGCCTCAATCGAGTCCACGCCAAACGTCAGGGTTTTTACCGAGGTGATCTGATCGTCCCTGCTGTTCTACAAATATCCTGGCTACACCAACATGTCAAGAAAACACCTCCTATATCGTCACCAATTCATAGCATAGAAGATGCCCGAGAATATTCGAAGATGCTGTGAACGACCATATAGCTGCTCTCTCCAAATCAAGTGACGTGTATAAATAAGGTGTCGTCATCTAGTGTGGCAGAGAGGAAGCCATCAACACCTTGAAGCTCCACTGAGAAAATCTAGTGCGACACATATGAAGCACCCAACATCTCGAAGCTTCAATTGAATCTCAGGGCCTCGCAAAAGTTACAGGCTACTGAATAGCTACAGTTCCGAGGGTGAGACATAGAAAACAAAAATAAATAAAAACTATGGCAGCATTTAAGAGTTAACAAAGTCATCCATAATATTTGATCTACGCCGCACAGACAACTAGGAGGGCCTTAAGTCACTAATTTTGGGACGGAAGAGTATTAAAATGGCAAGGGTGTCGTGAACTGGTAGAGAGAGCTAGATCTCTGGGTAGGTAGGTGATGGTGAGTGATGATGAGGGGTAGAGAGAGGCAAACGGATTATATTATTGGTGCGTGGGTGAGCTAAAAGGGGTGGGTGGGTAGGTGAGCTGAAAGGGGTGGGTGGGTGAGCTGAAAAGGGTGTGTGTGTGGCAAGATGTGTAAGTAAAATGTGTGTGTGTGTAATAGTCGAGGCTTGGGGTGGGAGGGAGGGGGAGGGGTGAGTTTATATGAATGGGTGAGGGAGTGCACGAGGGGATGAGTTTCTGAGAAAATGGAAGTGGCTAATTAACTCGAAGGTAGATGAATAGATTGATTGGCAACGAGCAGAACAACTACACCCCAACTACACCCACGGATCTCTCGTTCAGACTCAAGCCTACACAGAAACACTCACATTTACGAGTTCAGTTCGTTTAGGGATTCGTACGATGTGGAGAGGTTGCATGTAGGTATGTAGGGGGGTGGACGAGTTACAGCTTATACCCACAATCACATTAAGCTAAAACCTTTACGGGGAGATGGGTCGTTTTTCTGGTCCCATTTCTCTCTCGTGTTAAGCCCCATTTGTGTTTAGATTATAAGACCTTCGGCCCATTAGTTTGACGATTTTAACACCTTTCGCCCCATTTCGTTGTCAATTTTAAGACCTTTCGTGCCATTTAGGTGTCGATATTTTCCTGGCGAGCGATAGCGAGCCTGACATTTTAAGAGCAATTGGCCTTCGGCCGGGACATTTTTTCTACTGAAAAATGCAAAAAATTATCCTGAAGGGGGGTCTAAGGGGTGTTTTCTAAGCTTGATGGAGGTCTATCGAGGAAACTAAGAAATAACGGAATAAATTAATTAATATACAAAAAAAAAAAAAAAAAAATCCCGGCCCATATCCCCTTAAAGCATTCCCACATCAATAACCCACGCTAATTCTTACCACCACTACCCCTCCACACACACACACACACACACATACACATCCAAGAAACCGACCAACACTGTTTTCCTACTTAACACGTTTTGTTCCGGTGGTGAGGAAGGGGAAGGGGAAGAGAGAGAGAGAGAGAGAGAGAGAGAGAGAGAGAGAGAGAGAGAGAGAGAGAGAGAGAGAGAGTAACATGAACCAATATGTACACATACAAAGATAACTGAAAGCAAATGTAATACGGAAAATAAAAAAAAGACAAAAACAAAGATAAAACTAGCGTTGATTAAAGATAAATTAGATAACAATGCTGATAACTGAAGATACTACTGTAAAAAATAGCAAATAATGAAGCAAGCTACAGAATAATAGTAGTAATAAAACAATAACAAAGTCCCAAAAGCCTTGTTAGCAGAACTGTTATAAGTTGTGAAGTTGACTCCAAACAGCAGGACCGTTCGTCACAGCCTACCAGACACTCCCATTACGTTGATACATTGGTCTCCTAGCACCACTACATGTATTATCTCCTTTAAGAGGAGTTGGTGGTTAGTATGTGACGGTTGGTGTGTGTGTGTGTGTGTGTGTGTGTGTGTGTGTGTGTGTGTGTGTGTGTGTTTATAAAGAGGATTTCTTGATAACTTGTAAACGAATGGATATTGATCTTGTTCACTATCGTCATTTGGTAGCCGAATAGAAACAATAAACTTTCAGCCAACAGATGATGACGCCCCCTCCCAAAAAATACATAAATGTAATATAATCAATACACAGTGATACTTACTGGCTGCCCAAGTGATAATTGGAAATATTGGCATGCAGCACTGATCCCAAGGATTACACGCATGGCGCATTAATGGCTCTTCTGACCGCCCTTGTATTTATAGTGTTCTATATAATTATAGGGAAGTATTGCACCGGATTAGAATAATAATTTGTCGATGTATTAGTTAAATATATATATACCGGTATATATATATATATATATATATATATATATATATATATATATATAGATATATATATATATATATATATATATATATATATATATATATATATATATATATATAATTTATATATATATATATATATATATATATATATATATATATATATATATATATATATATATATATATATATATATATATATATATATATATATATATATATATATATATACTGAATAAAACTGAAAGCTGTGCCAAGGGTGAGAAGAGCGTTAGTCCTTTGTTTTTCCTTCATTGCGTCACCACCAGAGGGATGAGGGGGGAGAAGGGGGTGAAGGGGGCTGGGCGGTAGGAAGGAGAAGAGGGTAAAAAAGAAGACAAGTTGAAAGAACTGTCGAGGACAATTTTAAACAAAAACTAGAGCATTCTATAAAGAAGACACAAAAGGCTGCTAAACTATTTTTTCAAGATAAAGAGAATGCTAATTTATATTTTATATTTTGTAAATTTGCTGTTAAAGTTTCTTTCTTGGGTGTCAAGTTCTTGGTATAATTAAAAACATGAATTATTTTTTATTTTACTACGTAAGCAGAGAAAATTATAAAAAAAAACTGAGGAATATGAGAAAACGGAGGTTGGAGAATCATAATACTGTACACACATAATGAAGGAAAAAAGAGGCCTGTGCTACGAGAGAGAGAGAGAGAGAGAGAGAGAGAGAGAGAGAGAGAGAGAGAATGACTGAGCATCTTCCCTCTTCTGCTTCTCACATGCAACCTAAAACCTTCCGACACCCTCTCTCTCTCTCTCTCTCGGTCATTTGACCCTTTCGTTTATCTCTATATATATATATATATATATCTCTCTCTATTTATGTAGAATTACTAAGTGCAGCATAAAATAATAAAAAAAAACCCAGTATTCAAAGGACATGCTTGCTTTATGCATACTGACATGAGTAAGTGTTTAACGAGTGCGAGGGAAATGTCAATAATGGTCATGACTTTGTGGCCGAATGTTTTCAAACTCATATATACAGCATATATATATATACACCGGTATATATACAGTATATATATATATATACCCTATATATATATATATATATATATATATATATATATATATATATATATATATATATATAGATATATATATATATATATATATATATATACGGTATATATATATATATATATATATATATATATATATATATATATATATATATATATATATATGCAAGAGCATTGCAAGAGCATTGCAACGTCCCAAAGCTGCTCGTCGGTGCAGCTTTTTCTTTAGCAATATAAGGGGACTTCACTCTAACATCAATTCTGTACACCAATTTCTTCAAGCAGAATCCCCTACTCTCCTTTTTTTGACAGAGACTCAAGTAACATCCACATCTGACACGTCTAGATTTAATTTTCCAGGTTATCAACTGCTCCAAAATTTCAGACCTAAAGGAGGTGTATGTTGCTTCGCAAAATCTGAAATTGCCCTGGAGGAGGTTACTAGTTTCAATTGTCCCTATTTTGATTATTCTATATACAAATTAATTTCTGCTGGTAAATTTAAATACATATGTTGCATCTACCGTTTCCCAAATACTCCTCCAGAGCAAAGTCTTTTTGATTCTCTGTCCTCACAACTCAGTGTCCTCAACTTAAATGCTTCTTCTGAAATCACTGTGTTGGGTGATTTTAATGGCCATAATGTTGAATGGCTCACTCATTCAGCCAGGACTGATGATGCTGGTCTTGAATGTGAGCTATTTGCAGACTCATTTAATCTCACTCAACTAGTCAACCAACCCACCCGTGTACCAGATAATCCTAATCATAATTCCCACCTACTGGACTTATTTTTAACAACCAATTCAGAAAATTATGATGTTACAGTGAGGTCCCCGCTTGGATCTTCTGATCACTGTCTGATACAGGCCACCTGTCTATCACCTACCACACCTTCCCACTCTGAACCTGTTTTGGTGACTAAATGGCATTACAATAGGGCAGACTGGGAGGGTCTTCAAGGTTTATTTATTGATATTCCCTGGACCTCTTCTTTCTAATGATGCACACTCCACCTTGAGCCACATACAAGATTTTGTAAAAATTGGAATGGAAACTTTTATTCCTCATCAAAAGTACATTAAAAGATCTAATTCACCTAAATGGTTTGACCATAATTGTGCTAGAGTAACTGAACAAAAAGCAATAGCCTACAATGCATACACAAGATCAAAAACACATGAAGCCTTTAATTACTTTAGAAACATCAGAAATCATGCCAAAACTGTATTAAACCTAACTAAATCAAACTTTCTCCACAAGCATGCAAATAAACTTCTAAATAATCCAAATGATAACAAAATATTTTGGTCTACTCTTAACTCATTCAAATCCAACTTCACAACAGCTTCATCCATTCCACCATTAAAATCTCCGACTGGCAATCTTGTAAGTGACCCACCAGGTAAAGCTAACCTTCTTGCGGATATTTTCTCCACCAACTCAACCTTAGATGAAATAAATCAAGATGTCCCTGTACTTCATTTTAATTCGCCTGAAATTCCCTCACTTAAGATCCACACCAGACATGTCAAAACTATTTTGCAGAATCTCTCAGTAGATAAGGCTCCTGGTCCAGATGAAATTCCTCCAATAGTACTTAAGAATTGCTCCTTGGTGCTCGCTCCTGTATTGGCAAAATTTTTCCGTCTATGTACTCATACCTCATGCTTCCCAGTACCCTGGAAAGAAGCAAACATCCATCCAGTTCCTAAAAAAGGTGCCTCTTCAGATCCATCAAACTACAGACCAATAGCTATAACTTCCACTCTTGGTAAAGTCTTTGAAATTATATTAAATAATCACATAATTAAGCATCTTGAGAATAATAAATTAATCAGTGATAGGCAATATGGTTTTAGACGATGTCGATCAACTGCAGACATTCTTTGCCTTCTTACGCATCAAATCAACCAAGCTACAGACCAACATGGTGAAACACATACAATAGCACTGGATATAGCAAAGGCATTTGATTGAGTCTGGCATCAATCCTTATTGTCGAAGATGTCTCACTACGGCCTTGCATCATTAGTTCCACTAATTTCTTCTTATCTTCATAACAGAAAAATACGTGTAATGGTAGATGGCCTTTATTCTCAATTTCACTCAATAAATGCTGGTGTTCCCCAGGGATCAGTTTTGGCCCCAACTCTATTCCTCATTCATATCAATGATCTCATATCTACCACTCATAATCCAATACATTCCTACGCAGATGACTCAACACTCCACAGTTCCTTCACATTTACCAATTCTTTCACCCAATCCGATCTTATAAATTCAAAAATAAGCACTGCAATTTCTCTGAACCAGGACCTTTCTAGAATTGAAGAATGGAGACAAAGAATCTAGTTTCCTTTAATGCACAGAAAACCAAGTACATTCAATTTTCTAACCGACAGAATCTCACTGACTCCCATATATTTTTTAATGATGTAAATATTCCCACTTCCCCTAGTATTGACATTCTCGGTGTAACATTAACTACTAACTTGAGCTGGACACATTATGTTAGAAGCATTGCTAAGAATGCCTCTAAAAAACTGGGACTCCTGTACAGAGTTCGCGAATTCTTCACTGACGAGCAGTTGGCCGTAATATATAAAAGTCATGTGCGTTCTCAGATGGATTACTGTTCACCTCTGTGGAGTGGAAGTGGAGTGGTTGCATTGAGGCAGTTGGACAAAATTCAAAATAAAGCTACCGGTATTAGATTAATCAATAACCCTGCAATCACACAGGACCTTCCTACATTATCCATACGAAGAAACGTTGCATCCCTTGCATTATTCTACAGATATTTTCACAGCAATTGTTCCGAGGAACTTGCTTCAATTGTGCCGCCTCTCCACATCTTTCCCCGTAGAACTAGGGCAGCTGAGAGCGCCCATGAATTTACACTTTCTCCTCCACAATGCAGAACTTCTTATCAAAATTCATTTATCCCTAGAACTACTACTCTTTGGAATTCACTTCCCTCGAATTGCTTTCCACAAACTTACAATCTACAAATGTTTAAATCCAGCTGTTACAAACATTTTATGAATGGAGGATGCCTTTAGGCACATGGACCTTTTTGTTTTATCTGTGTTTTTCCTTCCTCCGTTCATTGTCTCTTTAAAAAAAAAAATATATATATATATATATATAATATACCGGTATATATATTGCTCTTCAATTTATTTGTGTGCTAGCATTCTAGAAGAACTTCGCTTATTAGCTGCCTATACGACCTACTTTTTTCCAAAAATCGCATAACACCATTGGATGAAACAATTGATCGGTGGAAAAATGCCTTTCCAATTATCTCTCCCTCCTACTTTCATATTTTAAGCCTTGACATTACAACTACAAACACACATGAAGGAGTAGTACGTATGTTGATGTTTGTGTTGTTTTGTACTTCTTTGTATCCTTCTCTCTCTCTCTAACACCCACACACGACACTCTCATACGCTAACCATCAACACACACACACACACACATACACTAACCATCAACACACACACACACCAACCATCAAAAAACACACACACACACACACTTGTGTATTTTCAGCTCATGAGGCTGCCATTCTTTAATAAACCGTTTATTATTATTATTATTATTATTACTAACCATCAAAACACACACACACACACACTAACCACCAAAACACACACACACACACACACACCAACCATCAAAGCACACACACACACACACCAACCATCAACACACACACCAACCATCATCATCACACATACACACCAACATCAAAACACACCAACCATCAACACACACACACACCAACCATCAACCAAACATCAACACACACACACCAACCATCAACACACACACACACCAACCATCATCATCACACATACACACCAACCATCAATACACACACACACACACCAACCATCAACACACACACACACACACCAACCATCAACACACACACACACCAACCATCAACACACACACACACACACCAACCATCAACACACATACACACCAACCATCAACACACACACATACACACCAACCATCAATACACACACACACACACACCAACCATCAACACACACACACACACCAACCATCATCACACATACACACCAACCATCAACACACACACACCAACCATCAACACACACACACACCAACCATCAACACACACACACACACACACACCAACCATCAACACACACACACCAACCATCAACACACACACACACACACACACACACACACACACACACACCAAACATAAACACACACACACACACACCAAACATAAACACACACACACACCAACCAACACACACACACACCAACATCAACACACACCAACAACACACACACACACACACACGCATACACCAACCATCAACATACACATACCAAACATCAACACACACCACACCAACACACACAACCACAAACCAACACACACCAAACACACAACACGCAAACCACAACACAACACACACAAACCACAACACAACACACACAAACCACAACAGACACACACACACACACACCAACCATCAACACACACACACACCAAACATCAACACACACACTCACACACACCAACCATCAACACACACACACACACCAACCATCAACAAACACACACCACACAAACATCACCACACCACCACAACCACACACACACAAAAACACACACACACAACCAAACACACCACACACAAACAAACACACACACACACACACCAACCATCAACACACACACACACACACATACCAACCATCAACACACACACACACACACACCAAATATCAACACACACACCAACCATCAACACACACACACCAAACATCAACACACACACACCAAACATCAACACACACACACACACACACCAACCATCAACACACACATACACACACACCACCACCCACACACAAACCATCACACAACCAACCAAAAACAACCACACACACCACCACCACAACACACACACACCAAACAACCAACACACATACACCACATCAAACATCACCACACACACACACACACACACACCCCACCAAACAACACACACCAAACATCAACACCACACACACACACCCAACATCACACACACACACCAAACATCAACACCACACACACACATCAAAACAAGCACACACACACCAACATCAACACACAACAACACATCAACCACACACACCACCAAACACCAACACACACCAACCAACACACACACACACAACCAAACTCACACACACCACAAACACACCACCACCATCACACACCAAATTCAAACATACCACACACCCACAACCATCAAAACAACACACACACAAACATCAAACACCACACCACAACAAATAACAACCACAACACACACACACCAACCATCAACACACACACCAAAAATCAACACACACACACACACCATCCAACAAACACACACACACACACACCATCCAACACACACACACACCATCCAACACACACACACACACACACACACACACACACACCAACCATCAACACACACACCCCAACCATCAACACCACATCAAACATCAACACACAACACCCATCAACAAACACACACACCAAATCAACACACACACACACACACCAACCATCAACACACACACACCAACCATCAACACACACACACACCAAACATCAACACACACACATCAAACATCAACACACACACACACCAACCATCAACACACACACACACCAAACATCAACACACACACACCAAACATCAACACACACACACACACCAACCATCAACATACACACACACCAACCATCAACACACACACACACACCAAACATCGACACACACACACACACACACGTCCCACACCACCCACACACCAAACATCGACACACACACACCAAACATCAACACACACACACACACACACACACACCCACATGTCCCACACTACCCACACACACACACACTAACCATCAACACACTCTGGGAGCCACAAACAACCACAGCCACCCCTCAACTGTCCCGAGTTTTCAACCACAAGAACCTCTTTCGTAACCACCAGTGACACATTATAACCAAACACGAAACTAAGATACATTTACACCACACAAACAAAAATAGCTAATTGCACAGACACACACACACGGGCACAAACACACACATGCATAGACACACAGACACACCCACATACAGGCACAGCCATACACACACACACACACACACACAGGCAGACACAGCCACAGAGACACCCTCACCCACAGGCACAGACACACCCACACCTAGGCACAGACACACACACACACACAGGCACAGACACACCCACACCTAGGCACAGACAAACTCACACACACACACGCACATACAGGCACAGACACACACACAACACACATAGGCACAGACACACACACGCACACACAGACAGACAGACACACACACTACAACCACCACCAAGACAACTCCAAATATAACCACCAAAATACTATAAACACAACCACCATCAAAACTACAACCACCACCACCACAACGTCTAAATATACCAAAAATACTATCAACACAACCACCATCAAAACTACAACCACCACCACCACAACGTCTAAATATACCAAAAATACTATCAACACAACCACCATCAAAACTACAACCACCACCACCACAACGTCTAAATATACCAAAAATACTATCAACACAACCACCATCAAAACTACAACCACCACCAAGACAACTCCAAATATAACCACCAAAATACTACCAACACAACCACCATCAAAACTACAACCACCTCCACCACAACAACCATGACTACCACTTAACCACAACAAACACCACCTCCCCAGTGACGTCATGGCCACTGTGGCACTGCGGGGGGTATAAGATGCCACCCCCTGGAGTGCCACACTGTCATCTCTCTCTCTCTCTCTCTCTCTCTCTCTCTCTCTCTCTCTCTTACACACAGGCTTATTTCTTTTAGAGGAGCCCACCTCGCTTTTTTTCTCTTTCTCTCCCTCTATCTTTGGCT
The DNA here is from genome assembly GCA_032716605.1 of Paralithodes platypus. Classification (NCBI taxonomy): domain Eukaryota; kingdom Metazoa; phylum Arthropoda; class Malacostraca; order Decapoda; family Lithodidae; genus Paralithodes; species Paralithodes platypus. The sequence goes on from CM064543.1 coordinate 6,007,722, forward strand.
TGTATCCATTCGGCCCCATTCAGCCTACTATTTTAAGACTTTTACACCCATCCTGGTGTCAATATTTTCCTGGCGAGCGGTAGCGAGCCAGCATATATATATTTTTGTTTTGACAGCAAGCTAAATTTGTACATTTTTCGATAGAAAAATGTCTCCGGCGAAGCCGGATTTCTCTATACAAAGCTGGCTCGCTATCGCTTGCCAGGAAGAAATCGACACCTGGATGGGGATAAACGTCTTAAAACAGTTGGCTGAATGGGGCCGAATGGATACACGCCAGGAAAAAAAAGAGAGAAAGATACAAAAAAGACGGTGACCCCCCTTAACATGCCACACTAACAACACACACCCTGCATCTTCAATTACTGGCTTGTACGCACACTATTTTCATCATTCTCACTCACTCATTCACAAGAACCTGCCTCACATGATGTCTGGCACTCATTCATTCACGACCCTGGCTCCCATATGTCCAGACCTGTTTTCACTCACACATGCACTCGTTCAATGCCCCCCACCCCCCCCTCCCCCGCCTGCACCCTTTAAACTCTCATTCAATATCGTACTTCCTGCGAGTCATATTTAAGGGGAGATTTCCACTTGAGGGATTTTTTTCTTTACTCCCTTCTCCCTTATGTTTAGCCCCATTGCTTTTGAGATTTTAAGACGTTCTCCCCATTAGTTTGGCTATTTTAAGAACTTTCACCCCATTTATGTCACTTTTAAGACCTTTCGTGCCATTTAGGTGTCGATTTCTTTCTGGCGAGCGATAGCGAGCCTGTAAGAAATTTTTCTACCGAAAAATGTACAAATTTATCTTGAAAGGGGGTCTAGGGGGTGTTATTTTAAGCTTGATGAAAACGTAGGGAACAAACTAAATACCTCCCCTTAGCCCTTCTCTTGTTCTTATGGTTGGACGTGGCCAATTCTCACTCTCTTACCACCTCTATACCGTATTGTTCTGTTGGTTCATATTCGGTATGCGTATTAAAGATTCGACCCTACAATTAACTCTTTTTTAGTAACATGGCTGCTTTGAAGATTTCTGATGTTGAAGTCTATATACCTGTGTATAGCTGCGGAAGGACCTCAAGCCATCAAAGAAATAACATAATCTCATTTAACCCTTTGGCTCCCATCGACCTTTTATAAATGTACTAAAATAGTCTAATAATAGCCTAACTAATAATAGTCTAATAATAGCCTAACTAATAATAGTCTAATAATAGCCTAACTAACAATAGTCTAATAATAGCCTAACTAATAATAGTCTAATAATAGCCTAACTAATAATAGTCTAATAATAGCCTAACTAATAATGGTCTAATAATGGTCTAATAATAGCCTAACTAATAATGGTCTAATAATAGGCTAACTAATAATAGTCTAACTAATAAGAGTCTAACTAATAATAGTCTAATAATAGTCTAATAATAGCCTAACTAATAATAGTCTAATAATAGCCTAACTAATAATAGTCTAACTAATAATAGGCTAACTAATAATAGTCTAATAATAGCCTGACTAAAAGTAAAGAACGCGTAATGGTATACTGAAGGAGTTAAAAACACGGTAATACTCTTGACCTTTGCAATGTATTACAAATATAATCAAGCAACAACAGATCTACTAATCCTCACCAGGCTGCTTGTGGTAGGGTAAGGGCTTTAGAGATTTTAAGACGTTCGCCCCGTTAGTTTAGCGATTTTAAGAACTTTCACTCCATTTTAAGACCTTTCGTGCCATTCAGGTGTCGATTTTATCCTGGCGAGCGATAGCGAGCCTGTAATTTAAGAGGAAACGGCCTTCGGCCGGGACATTTTTCTACCGAAAAATGTACAAATTTATCTTGAAAGGGACTCAAGGGGTGAAATTTTAAGCTTGATGGAGGTCTAGGGAACAAACTAAATACCTCCCCTAAATTATATTATTGGGTTGAATTATATAAGAGGTACAGTCGCGCCAATAAGTGATGTCTCAGTACCAAGTATGTTTTGATCAATCAATGGTATCAGCAATATCTAAGCTTCATTTCTTCATATTGAGTGAGATATACAAACATGTTCCTACACTTACCCACCCTATTCAACATCTGACAGACATTAATACAGCACAGAGCAAGCCAAATGTAATGACAAACGAGACATGACTTATTAGCGCGACCGTTCACAAGACAAGTATAAAAACAGTCAGTTGGGGATATAAGATTAGATATCTATCCACGAGAATTTGAAGGTTTGAATCGTTTCATAAAGATGTTATCATTTTCTCTACAAACAGTTTATATTAACTGTCAATCCACTGATGATTTGTATGTGGTGTTCTAACTATCACCAGGACATTCTATAAAGCTAACAGGAAGGACGTTTAATATGAAGTTGAAGGGTTAATTTTACTGGATCCTATCAACATCCTGTATTTGTTTATGTCATCCTTCAGCACTCTTCACTTATAACAATTTCCTGTGGTGTCTAATGCTTACCCCCCCCCCCCCTTTCTCTCGGAAGGAAATGCCAGCCTAAGACATTGTATTAAGACATTCCATCCATTGTATATGAACATTTCTACTTCCTTACATCATCTCTAAGTAATGTTTTGCCAAGGCCTTGTGCGTGCGTGCGTGCTCGAAAATTTCCCTATACAGTATATTTTTATATTGCTAAACGGTTTAATCCTCGAAGAATAAAACAAGACAAAACAAGCCATGAACAAAACACCCCCAAGCGGCTTTGTCCTCTGTCAGAAGACAGCCTTTTCTCCATCCCATGCCAGTTCGTTTAGGACTAATAGTATTGGCTCCTCATCAGGTCCGCCCTTGTCAACAAAGAATCCTTCCGACTTCGAGGCTGCCTATTAACTTTCTGCATTTTTTTTTTACAGTGATGACACTTCTTTAAAAAAAAAAATCAACATTGCATCTTTCTTGAAATTACATATTTTTGTTATCCGTTTTTATAGGCTCTTGAATTTCAACATACACTTCTTTGGTTACTCTATTTATCTCTACCCAATCCAAACTAACCTACAGGTACTGACTCTGTACCCTAACATAACCTAATATATTCCAAGCTAACCTAAAATTGTACACGTACAAACTAACACTCTCTCTCTCTCTCTCTCTCATACTCAAAGACAAACACACTGCTCGCCCGTCCAGACATCCACTAGTATATGCAAAGGTTCATTCCCACCCAAACAAACCCCCACAATCATTCCCACACCCAACCCCACACAAACTTCTCCTTAACCCACAACTTGTTTCTCACCCATTTACCCACACAAACCCCACTATTTCCCCTAACTATTAATTATTTCCACAAACAATATCATACCCACCAACTATATCCCTTCATCCCCAACCTCACACAATCAATCATACACGCGCTACTAACATAAACCTTTACAACGCTCCTCCCCTCCCAAACAAACACATACCCAACCCCAATACAAATCCTCTCTCCCCCACTTCACACAAACTCTCATACCCACCACCCATGCAGCCCCTTTTATCTAACTGAACATCACGACTAACCCACTACTCACTCAAACTACTCTGTCGCCAAAGGTCGTATGGGAACTCTTAGTTAAGGTAGAATAAGTATTGTTCTTTACTTAAGAGAACATCTGTAGATATTTAGCCTCAGGGCTGCAATTGAAAATTAATATTTTTTTTTAAAGGAATAAATAAATAAAATACAATTAAATAGAAAATAAAAATAAAAATAGGAAAAATGGGGATTGGGCCTGAGCATATAGATAGATCGATAGATTATGCTCGACCCCAAACCAAAAATTTATTAGGCCTATACCTAACCACCTACTCTCACACCTTGCCCCCACAACCTCACCCCTACACACACAAACAGACACCCTTACCCACCCTACACACAACACATCTACTCCTCTATACAATCCAGAAGGCCATAGTGCCGCAGAGTGTCATGGCCCTGGGAGTGACAAAGGAGAAGGAGGAGGAGGTGGTGGTGATTGTTTTGGCACCCTCTTTTTAATCTGTTCATTACAATATTCTCTCCCACGACCTTACAGTAGTCTCTTAGTCTCTCTCTCTCTCTGCCCAAAAGGTCCTAGTGCCGTGGTCGTGGGAGTGACAGAAAGGGTGGCAGTGGTGGTAGTGGCACTGTTTACCCTGCCGCCTGACCTTGGCACTGTCACGGTCATGCTACAGCTTCACAGAACACGCCCGACTAGCCTCCTTCTCCTTTAGTCCTTCACTCTCTCCTTCTCTATATACTGGCATCCTTTGTAACACTTTCAGCACGATCTCCCCTTTTCTTACAAGCCGTGTCTACCTAGACGTTTAGATGCACATTAAAATATATACTAATGCAGATCCTCCAATGACAAGTAGCATTTTGGGAACACGACATTTTTAAACCAAGAAGCAAAACATATACTGTATAAAGATCAGATCAGATGGTTATAAAAAAGGAGGAGAGTAGAGAGTTTTGGATAGAGGAAGAATAAGTTGAGAAATGGGAAGTACAGTAAAAGATAAAAGTACTATCAAGTTGGTCCATTGTCTATTTGTTGACGCTCATCTGGTGTAGGCACTAAAGATTTACTATTCTAGTTTTATATCAATGACCTGATTACCCCAAGTCCTCACTGTACTAATTGCCTGCCTTGTGTCTTTGTTTCAGAAGTTGGCCGCGGTGGAGGGACCAAAGACATGAACTAATACCTCGCCTTACCTTACACACGGCTGGAGAGAAGGAGAACCACAGGGGAACACCGGCAGACTAAGAGCAGCTGTGATAGGAGAACAGAGAACGGGAGAACAGCTGTCATAGAAGAACAGAGGAGAACGGGAGAACAGCTGTGATAGAAGAACAGATGAGAACGGGAGAACAGCGGGATATATGGAAACCTAGTGTATATGAGCACAACGGGATGCAAGGGAATAGTAAGATAAAAATAAACAAGCAGGATAAGGAAGAACTAAAGGAGATAGGACACAAGAGAATAACATGATATAGGATGCAAGGGAATAGTAAGAGAAAGAGAGACCGCAGGATAAGGGATAACTAAAGGAGACAGGACACAAGAGAATAACAGGAGATAGGAAAGCGGAAGCAAACCAGACAGAAATGGACGACACGAGCAGATCAGAAAATGAAATCTTAAATACCAGTATGTAAATGAAAATGAGAGTAGGTAATTTCTATGACAACAAGACAGCTGTGATGATGTCGGACACTAGGTTGTATGAGACGTGGAAGAATAATAAATTAGATAAATATACAAAGCAGGAGAAAATATAGAGAGGTGGTAAACAATATCCCCAAAATTACGAGAAAATATAATTCAATCGTGCAGAAATACAAAACAGAATGAGAACCAGTGAGGAATAGGAATGGTACACTCGGACACCATAGTCTCTAGCCCACTCATAAGAATTCCTGGATCCCTTATGTTTTTCTCTATGCAATTATAACTATCTGGATTGAATTTCGGATAAAACTTGCTTATCAATAAATAGCATATATGGTTTTGTAGTTGATGTAAAGAAAATTGTGTTCGTAAATTCGTTTCCAGAGATATGCTTCCATAATTAGAAATAGTTGAAATCCACGAATATTTATGAGTGGGCTAGAGACTATGGTATCCGAGTGTACATGTACACACAGGTTCCTTACAATGGCGTACACTCAGCAAAATAAACATCTTCACCCTAAACTGCTATAAAACAAACCCGATTGTAAAAGATGCCAAAAGAAACAGCGACACGATCTTCAAGGCCTATTATTGCACCAGTATATTAAGTTGGTAGTTCCAAATGATATAATAACAAGGGAAGGATTATTAATTTGCTGACTGTACGCCTTTCCTATCTGTGGTTTATCAATGAGTGATAAAACAATTCTCCTCTCTCCACCGTGACTGACAATGAGGAACTATGAGGAACTATGAGGAACCGCGAGGAACAATTTGGAACTACTGGTGTTTGATAGGAGTGCTGAGGTACAGTCGGCCAAATAAGTGATGTCGCGGCACCAAGTATATTTCGATCAATAATTGGTTTCAGCGCTATCTAAAGCTTAATTCATCGTTTCCAGTTAGATATACAAACATGTCCCTATCTATACACATCCTAGTCAACATATGACAGGCATGAATACAGCACACAGAGAGCAAAACGTAATGACAGCGGCGACACGACTTATTTGACCAACTGTACAATAAGGAACAGACTCGGAGCAGCGTCACACTGACAGTTTTTCAGGCGGTTTTTTTTCTGACCATTTATCTAGCCTGCCTATCACTTCACATGTTTTCTGACCATTTATCTAGCCTGCCTATCACTTCACATGTTTTCTGACTATTTATCTAGCCTGCCTATCACTTCACATGTTTGTTCTGACCATTTATCTAGCCTGCCTATCACTTCACATGTTTGTTCTGACCATTTATCTAGCCTGCCTATCACTTCACATGTTTGTTCTGACCATTTATCTAGCCTGCCTATCACTTCACATGTTTGTTCTGACCCTTTATCTAGCCTGCCTATCACTTCACATGTTTGTTCTGACCCTTTATCTAGGCTGCCTATCACTTCACATTTTTTTGCTTATCTGATTTTGATTTATTTGATTGACATACGATCGTTATAAACTCCAGGAAGTAACGTAAGGGGAGGTATTTAGTTTGTTCTCTAGACCTCCATCAAGCTTAAAATTACACCCCCTTGAGTCCCTTTCAAGATAAATTTTTACATTTTTCGGTAGAAAAATGTCCCGGCCTAAGGCCAGTTCCTCTTAAATTACAGGCTCGCTATCGCTCGCCAGGATAAAATCGACACCTGAATTGCACGAAAGGTCTTAATATGGGGTGAAAGTTCTTAAAATCGCTAAACTAATGGGGAAAACATTTTATAATATCAAAAGCAATGGGGCTAAACATGAGGGAGAAAGGGGTCAAGAAAAAAATCCCTCAAGTGGAGATCTCCCCTTAATACTAAAGTGAATTGATCAGTCGACCTCCGTGACTGATTTGGGTGTCTTTATTCAGAGACCACAAATCAAACTCGGCTATTGGCTAGATAAATACTACGGAAAAGTGGCCGTATGACACCCCTTTATAGCTGTATATTAAGGGGGGTGACCTGCTTTTGTTCACTCCTTTTCTCTGGCTTATATTCATTCGGCCCCATACAGCCTAGTGTTTTAAGACATTTATCCCCATTCAGGTGTCAATTTCTTCCTATCGTTCGCCAGCATTGTATGGAGAAATCCTGCTTTGCCGGAGACATTTTTCTATCGAAAAATTTAAAAATTTAGCCTGTTGTCAAATTTTGTTTAACAAATATGCTGGTTCGCTACCGCTCGCAAGGAAAAAATCGACACCTGGATGAGGATAAACGTCTTAAAACAGTAGACTGAATGGGGCCGAATGGATACAAGCCAGATAAAGAGATAAAATTAGACAACAAAAGCAGGTCACTGGTCAAAAGCAGTAAGCTGTACATGAGGCCCTTGAGGAATGCTGAAATAAGGTGTTGATAGATAATAGGAGCGGTTCATCTTGCTACTGGATACCTCCTTCTGTTACGATTGAGTTACTTAAAATAGGACTTCAGAGGCTATCAACTCTTCTGGATTATTAAGCCAGCACACTGTAAGTCAAGATACGGTTGACAATTGTATAATTAATATATTTTAACATTCTGATACTTTCGATTCTAACACTACTTGTCAATATCTTATTAGTGAAAATATTAACACATATACACATGGAATTAACTGTGATTTGAATAAACGAAATTACTATTATATTCCACACGACAAGACTAGTAATATAAACATTCTTCTGGCATACTTAATATATGAATGAGTTGTTAATATCAACCTAATGTGGGGTATTTTAAGGGGAGATTTCCACCTGGAGGAGTTTTTCTGAACCTCTTTCTCCCTCATGTTTAGCCCCATTTCTTGTGAGATTTAAAGACGCTTGCCCCATTAGTGTGGCGATTTTAAGAACCCTCGCTCCATTTCTGTCAATTTTAAGACCATTCGTGCCATTTAGGTGTCGATTATTTCCTGGCGAGCGATAGCGAGCCTGTAATTTAAGGGGAACCGGCCTTCGGCCGGGAGATTTTTCTACCGAAAAATGTACAAATTTATCTTGAAAGGGGGTCAAGGGGGAGTAATTTTAAGCTTTAAGAAAGTCTAGGGAATCATCTAAAAAATCTCCCCTTAAGGTAAAAGTTCAACTAAAAGTACCGTAGCCTACAATTGTAATTGTTATATATTTTGTAACACATTGAGTAAATGAAGATAGTCGATATACGTGGTATCTAATTCAGTGCTGTAGGATATATTGTGACTATAACTAATTAATAGAGTAAAGTTCATAGAATATAATCTGAGGTCATTACTTTATGCAGCTATGGTTGGGTCGAGGGAAGAGGAACTTGTGTTCTCAACTGTACATGTGTGTACTTTACAGTATGTAATTATTAAGGGAGCCCACCTCGCTTTTTTTATTTTTCTCTCCCTCTCTCTTTGGCTTGTATCCATTCGGCCCCATTCAGCCTACTGTTTTAAGACGTTTACCCCCATCCAGGTGTCAATATATTCCTGGCGAGCGGTAGCGAGCCAGCATATTTATATTTTTGTTTTGACAGCAAGCTAAATTTGTACATTTTTCGATAGAAAAATGTCTCCGGCGAAGCCGGATTTCTCCATACAATACTGGCTCGCTATCGCTTGCCAGGAAGATATCGACACCTGGATGGGAACAAACGTCTTAAAATAGTTGGCTGAATGGGGCCGAATGGATACAAGTCAGGGTAAGAGAGAAAATGAGAGAAAGCTAAAACAAAAGACGGTGACCCCCCCCCTTAAGAGGCGCTCATAGGCTGCTAAGAGGACTTTGTAATATAATGTGTTTTGTACTTAGTTGAGGTAGTCTTTGTACTTAAGTGGTTAATCTAAGTACTTACCGAGCCAGTTTCTCCACAATGTACTTATATGTAAACAAGATGTACTTAATCATAATTTTTTAACAATAAGCCTTATAAACATAAATATTCTGAACCCACAATGATATGAACACTATCACTTATTCCTATGAACTACACATGTACATAAATCATCAACAGAAACCTAATATTAGTACTACACAACTTACACATATTGCAACATATACTAATGTGCTCTAGGAGTGATGGGAATATGTGTGCACTAGTATATGTAACTTAACCTTTACTGATAATAAGCTACTTAAAATGGGGAAAAACTTCTTAAGAAATGTATGGACGTTTACTTGATCACAATCCTTAAACATAAATCGAATCTTCATGACACGCACATAACACGGTATTAATAATTATTAAGTCAAGGTGAATGATGCAAAGTATATAATATAATATATATATATATATATATATACCGGTATATATATATATATATATATATATATATATATATATATATATATATATATTACTTTCGAATTCTGTTTTCAATATGTAATTGGAAAATATATATTATTTTTAATTCATGATGATAATAACAAATATTCCTTAAATAGAATCAGCTTCAAAATTTGATATGGCGGTATTTACCAATACACAGTTAAGGGTAATCACCACTTACATACAAAATTTGTTGATTTGATATATGCTTTATTAAATACTGAATTATGAATTGTGCCTGTGGATTGGTGATCTCGAATTTTTTAGGGGCTTGTATAACTCCATTTTATGGTTATTAAGGGGACAGTGGCAGTTTGTTTGGTCTATTAATTCATTTTCATATATGTTTTTAGTTTCCTCCCTAGACCTCCATTAAGCTTAGAAAAACATCCCCTAGACCCCCCTTCAAGATAGATTTGTACATTTTTCGGTAGAAAAATTTCCCGGCCAAAGGCCGATTCCTCCTAAAGTTACAGGCTCGCTTTCGCTCGCCAGGAAAAAATCGACACCTAAATGGCCCGAAGGGTCCTAATATTGACAAATAAATGAGATGAAAGGTCATAAAATCCCCAAACTAATGGAAGCAACGTCTTAAAATCTCAAAACTAGTGGGGCGAAACATTAGGTAGAAAGGGTCCAGAAAAGCGGTCTGTCTCCCCTTAAATATTGGTCAGTAGAGAATTGAAGAAGACGTACACACACTCATAGACAACACATATCCCCTTCATTACAAACACATAGACAACACATACCCCTTCATTACAAACACATAGACAACACATATCCCCTTCATTACAAACACATAGATAACACATATCCCCCTTCATTACAAACACATAGACAACACATTATCCCCTTCATTACAAACACATAGACAACACATTATCCCCTTCATTACAAACACATAGACAACACATATCCCCTTCATTACAAACACATAGACAACACATACCCCCTTCATTACAAACACATAGACAACACATACCCCCTTCATTACAAACACATAGACAACACATACCCCCTTCATTACAAACACATAGACAACACATACCCCCTTCATTACAAACACATAGACAACACATACCCCCTTCATTACAAACACATAGACAACACATATCCCCCTTGTTGCCTAACCGATCCCTTGGTATATAATTAGGGATCATAGATGTACATATGTAGTAGTTTAGTTTAGAGGGTTAGATCTCTCCACTGTAGCAGCATAGGGTACTTATTAGGCATAGTTGGTTAGGGAAGGAAGGAAAGTAGGAATATTATTGATAAGAAGAAATACAAAAAATATATACAGAGATTAAGTAAGAATAAATACAGAAATAAATACAAAGAGTAAGATTTTTGCGAAGTACAAAAGGAAATAAGAAGGGAAACTAAACATACATAAGAAAGAAAAGATGGAAAGAACAATAACCTCATTTTAAATACTAAGATTTTAAAACCTTTCGCTCCATTTGTCAATTTTAAGACCTTACGTGCCATTTAGGTGTTGATTTTTTTTTTCTGGAGAACGAGAGCGAGCCTGTAATTTACGAGTAACCAGCCTTCGGGTGGAAAAATAATCTACCGAAAAATGTACACATATATCTCTAAGTGGGTTCTTGGGGGTAATGTGTTTATGCTTGATGGAGGGCTAGGGAGCAAATTAATAATCTCCCCACAATAACTCCTCTGATGGTACCTACTATAAAGGTTTACAATGATTATGGATATAATACTTCTGGCTAGCTTAGATAGAGAAGATAAGCATGTGTAACTCAGGTATTATGTAACTATGCTTGCACTCTCACACATATACATACAAACAAATATGGTGTATAACTATGCTGGAACTCTTACACATTATATACATACAAACACATATGATTTGTAACTATGCTTGCACTCTTACACATTATATACATACAACCACATGATTAATAACTATGCTGGAACTCTTACACATTAATTATATACACAGCACACATTATATATATACAGACACATATGATTTGTAACTATGCTTGCACTCTTACACATTATATATATACAAACACATATGATTTGTAACTATGCTGGAACTCTTACACATTAATTATATACACAGCACACATTATATATATACAGACACATGATTTGTAACTATGCTTGCACTCTTACACATTATATATATACAAACACATATGATTTGTAACTATGCTGGAACTCTTACACATTATATATACACAACACACATTATACAGTATATATACAGACACATATGATTTGTAACTATGCTGGAACTCTTACACATTATATATACACAACACACATTATATATATACAGACACATATGATTTGTAACTATGCTGGAACTCTTACACATTATATATACACAACACACATTATACTGTTTGTTTGTTTGTTTGCACTTTCAAACATTATATACATACAAACACACATTGTTTGTAACTATGCTTGTACTCTTACACATTATAATATTACAAAACACACATTACATAGACTGTAATTATGCATACACTATCACACATTACACAGGGAGGCGCAGGTTTCGGTTAACCATTTTACTTTATTTTTTCAATTGTTTTTGTCTATTTGCTCCCTCTGTGAAGCTTAATAAAAAACACTCCCAAAACCCCCTATTTATCTATCTTTCTATATACTCAGGCCCAATCCCCACTCTTCCACTCTTCCTTTTTTTTTTTTTTTTTTGGGGGGGGGGGGGGGGCGAAAAACAAAATACAAATTCACACACATCTAGGTAATCCAGGAGAAGACCCAGAGACCAGGGTCACCAAGATCCCTCCCAAGACCCCCACTTCGAGATAAATATGTAAGTTTGTCGGTAGAAACATGTCGCTAATTACAAGTTCGCTATCGCTCGCCAGGAAAAAAAAAAGAGCACACCTAAATTGTACGACATATAGCAAAAGGTCTTAAAATCGCCAAACGAACTTTTTAAATTAGAAAACGTTCGCCCCGGGGGAAAAAAAAAAAAAAAAAAAACCTTACTGGAGGTGTGTAGACTGGACATTGGTATCTTAAGGAGGAGGTAGTGTCTTTTTATGGACCACCTTCTCCCTCATATTTAGCCCCATTAGTTTTGAGATTCTAAGACGTCCGCTCCATTATGTTTTGTCGATTTTAAGACCTTCCATCCCATTTCTTTATCAATATCAAGACCCTTCGTGCCCTTTAAGTGTCCATATTTTCCTGGCGAGCGATAGCGAGCCTGTAATTTTGGGAGGAACCGGCCTTCTTCTGGGACATTTTTCTACCGAAAAATATACAAATAAATCTCGAAGGGGGGATCTTGAGGATGGTCTCTTTATCTTGGTGGCGGTCTAGGAAGGAAACTAAAAATAAATGATAAATACATAACTAGATACACAAATGTATCATACCTACCCCCTTATATTATTGTAAAGGTTGCCAGTATTTAGCTGTCACCGTTTATAGTTCGAGTGAAGCCAAACATAACTGATCCTGTCATTAACTATTATACACATGCTTGTACATATAAGTGTCTATTGTTTCAGGTCACCATCTTAGCTTTTGTTTCAGTAATTATCTATATACTATACATTACATTATACATTACACTATACATTACACTATACATTACACTATACATTACACTACACTACACTACACTACACTATTCTTTCTTAATGGGGGACTTCTGATGGACCTCTCTCCATTGTGAAACTGGTCGTCTCTGTCTGAGGATGTACTACAGCTCCGTATTTTTAAACTCTCTCTCTCTCTCTCCACCACCATCACACAGTGTTATTCAGAAAGCAAGCAGAGAAGGTAATGTCACTTTCATCTTGTAAGTTTAATAAAGTATATTATTTTCATACACCTGTTTTACTAATGACCCTTTTTATAATGAACTAGCCGAAGTACCCGCACTCTGTGCAGGCTATAATTGTAAACTCTACAGTGACCACACACTCCTGTAGTTTACATAATATATTCTTTATATTATTAACTTTATACATATTTTTGCTAAAAACCTATTCTGGCATTCCTCGAGTGCCACAAATCTCATCTCCATAGTCCCATATTGGGGGTTAGAGAGATACAAGAAGACAAATATTCTAATCAACTTTATGCAATAGATGAAGCCCATACAATACTAACAGGAATATAATTTAGTGTACACTCGGATGCCATAGTCTCTAGCCCACTCATAAGAATTCCTGGACCACCTATGGTTTTCTTTATGCCATTATAAATATCTGGATTTGTTTTGTTTTTATAGAACTTGCTTTTCAATAAAAATTATATATTGTTTTGTATTTGATGAATAGAAAATTACAGTATATTCATAAATTAGCGTCCAGAGATATACTTCCATAATACGAAATAGGCTAAGTCCACGAATATTTATGATTGGGCAAGAGACTATGGCATCCGAGTGTACAGTCTCGAGCAATAATAAGGTTAAACTAATCTGTGAACATTTAAAGCCAAGTTCTAACACATCTGGGATATATTAAATCAATGTTTGTAGCAGGCTAAACTATTTAGCAATCAAACATATATACATTATCTTAGGCACTGGCAAGTCTTCTCGCTTAGGAACTAATATTCAAATTTTTAATTCACCAGGTATTTAACCTTAGTCGGGGTCCTTTCAACGGGACAATGTTAATCTCTTAATTGAACATAGGAAATCTAAATTTCTTGTTATAGCAATAGCCTAATCATTGATTTTGGCCCTGTCACTCTTTCAACTATGAGGGAGGCACTCACTATAGGCAGTTCTGCCTTTTGCCTCTCTCAATCACATAGAACAAAACAAATAACAAAAACAAAAAATGGTCCAGTAGCGTGCTTACAATGAATGGTTAACAGTAACAATAATTAAATCTTATATCAATCTCATAATGAACCTCATAGAATCCCTCGCGGTTATGTATGATAACAGTTTCTTAATATAGGTTCCAAAGAACCAGTTATGCACTATACCTGAACAGGGGGGCGGAACGGATCCTAACTTTGACTTCTCGTAATCACTTGGCAAAGCTAGCTCATTTATTAAGCTAATGACCCCTAAACGTCTAACTCATCAATCTCGTTGTGGTTACTGCGAACCAAGGTCCATAGATACAACGTTGTATCTATGGACCTTGCTGCGAACGAGGGCTCTACCTGCTAAGCGCGGAACTTTGCAAGACTTCTTAAGAGTCATTTAACTAATGAATTTCGAAATTAATTGAGCAATTTACAGGCAATTGATCAACAGGTCCTCCAGTTCTTTCTCGAGACCTTGCAAATCTATTAGTACTGCTATAAGTACTCTATCGACCGTCTAACAACCCTATAGCCGCTTATTGCAACTTTAAAAAAGGTGTGATTGAGCTGGTCATCCTGCGCCAACGTGTCTCGTCTGATTATCACCTCGTTGTCGGCTGCGCCTTCGTCTGATCCTCTCTCTGCGAGGGACTTTGGAGGGCGGCTCTCCTCTAAGACTGGGAAGGGCGTCTATGTCTCCCATCTCAATTATTTCGTTAGGACTCGGGGTACTTTCGTCTCCCAATGGATGGTCAGTTATTGGAAATACTGCTCTGGGGCCCCTAGGGTGTGTCTCTGTATCAAGGCTTGCAACTCCAGCAGCTCTGGGTTGATTATAATGGGAGGTAGTTGCAGTAATGGTGGCGGGAAGCTTGATGGCAGTCTAAATTTTACTTTCAATTGTCTTTACATTTTGTTCTTTAGCACCTCGTTGTGTGCCTTCCTTTGTACCAGGGACTGCAGAAGGGGGAGCTGGAGGTAGAAGGGAGAGGAGGTATGTGTCCTTGGGAACAGCGGGCTGGATCAAGGGCTCGGGGCTCGGTGATCTCGAGTATCATAAGGGAGGGAATTTTGGCTGGTTTCGTCTGTGGCTGTTCCGCCCGAGGCAGTTTCCCTGAATTGGGCGATTTCCCAACATTATATATATATTTATATATATATATATATATATACCGGTATATATAGTATATGCATATTTTATATAGCCCTAGATATTTTGTCGTCAAATAATATATTATGTTTAGGGGAGTCGGATTTCGATAAGAATACCAGTCCCCCAAACGAGTTGAGGTTGGGTAGGAACAGAGGTAGATGTACCGAAATTCTCCTTTTAGGGTCTGTTGTGGTATAGTGGACAAGAGCTCCTAACTGCATATCTTCGAATCCTAGCCGTAGCTATGATAGATAGATAGAAAAATAGATAGATAGATAGATAAATGTACGTGTGCACGGTATGTGTACACAACAAGAATGTATTTAAGCTTACCCCATCGATTCTCCTCCGGCGGTTGCCTCTACGCTGAATAACTTCAACCTCCCCAGTTTAGACAAAGTTTTTAACAATACTCCATGTGGTTGTATGTTGGTCTTCAAGCGTTGTTGCCACAGCCACATAATCGTCACCAGCCGAGTAACCGTCCACGATACTCACGGACCAGATTATTATAATGATTACACGTGTTTCTCTCATCACCTTGGTTCACATGGTAGACCAAAAGGCACCCTTGTATGTAGTTGTCAAAATAACCAATCAAAGGCTGGGTTCAGATTTGTGCATGTGCTTCTTTAACTGCTTCACAATAAAATATAACCTACTTTCGATGTCAGCACTGTCACGTTGAAGTATACTTAGAATCTAAATGTAATATTGTCGAATTGGGTGTAAAATCATTTTGCAAATGTCTATATTCACGCGATAAATATCCAGTTGGTTATTTAGAACTGCCGAATTCTAAAGGTGTTTGCCTATCCTGGCTCACCCTTGTCTAGGTCTGGCTTCGAAATAACGAACGTTGTGGACTTTGATGGTTTCACTGCATTATGTCGAAACAATTGAACACTTTTTATTTCAAATATAATATTATGTGCCTCTTTTAGTGCAGATTGACGAAACTCAACGGAAATCTGTCTATTCAATATGATAAATATCCAAAATGGCAATTGGAGTGTCGTTTCATGCTGAGAAGTCGCTATTTTGAGCTGCAAAATGGTATCTTAATGGACGAAATAACTTGAACAAATGACGGTACCTTTAGCAATGGTAATGTTAATAAGTGTACTCTCACTAAATACCAATCATTCCTACTACAGTACTTAATATTCGTTCGGTATCAGTGGCTGGGAAGGGAAAATATTGTTTAAGAATACAAGCGTAAGTTTTGATGACTCCAGAACCTGGTAAAGTATAGTCACGATTCCTAATTTCTTTACCCCCTTGGCTCGAGGTGAGTCGAAGCCAGGATTAATAGAAACGTCAGACGAGCGGATACGACCACTTTATGATGACACGCTCCCTCATCTCATGAGCACAGTTTTGAAGTAGTGTTGAAGCCATAGTTATAATTTGTTGTTATTACTTAATTGCTAATGTTATAAATGTACTTCAAGGACACCACGAAACGCAAACAATGTTTTGTTACTATTGTATTAAGTATTGCAAATATATAATTATAAGCAGTAATCTTCGACGTGTTAATATTGTTATCAATGATTTGAAATTAGCTCGGTGTTTCGTGAGTATTGTGAACACCCAAGACAAACTGTTTTGTACAGTACAGGGAACGGGTTCACAATACTGTATGGGAAATCCATTCTGTAAGCATTCTAAGAGTGCATGAAGTGGTTAAGAATGTCTCTTAATTTGTTGCATTCAATTACATTATTATCAGTCATTATCATCATCATCATCTCCGACACCTTGCTTCTTCTTGAGAAACCCCTGCCAAAGGATGGTCATGGCAGAAACACCTCCAGGCTACTTTGTCCAGACATACAACTTCTACCTGTGCCAGAGTGTTCATTGCACAACATATTTGTCCACTTTCTTCTCTCATACAATAGGTGGACTACCAGCTGTTCCTCTCACCTAACTTTCATGTATTTTCTTGACATTTGTCCCCATCCATTCTTTGAACATTGAACCACCTCAACGTATTTCTCAATATATACTCCACCACTCCACACAAACAATGTCTGAATTAATATGTGTTCACTGTTTGTGCTCTCTGATGTGTCTACACCTTAAATTGTTGTATTTGCGAAATGGTTTTCATAGCTAATTACAAGAGTAACTTATTGTTTTTGAGCCATTGGTGCATCCTGCTGTTCACCAGAAACTAAATGATAATTTGGATAAGTCTTTAAAGTGTAAATGAACTTTGATCCTTACTAAATTACTGCCTTGCGCACTATGGGTCTTTAGAGCTTAAATGAACTTAGAAAAATAAGTAGTCACATAAATATGGCCAGTACATTTGGGCACTCTGGTCTTTGTAACTTAGTTAAGGTAAACATTCGTACAAGGAATAACTAATTTTCGTAAAAAAATACATGTTTAACTATTGTTTGAACTTAAAGATTTCAAAGTTACATTGAGTATGGTAGTTTGAATAAATATACACTTTTGAGTTTACTTATATTATGTATAATAACTCTTACCATAGTCACTGAAGCTGAAGATGGACTTCGGTTACCAGGAGGTGGTAGTTGTGACAATGATGTTAATGTATAAATCCAGCCCACTTGAACATACACTTACCTGGGGAATAGGGGAAAAACAAACATAAATACAGTATATTTCAAATGTCAACAGTACTGGTAATAATACTAAGATACCAGCCCTGAATATTGTTGGTAGGTCCAGGTGATCTTTACTGTGTGTGGAAGGTCCTTATATCGACTGGAAGATCATGCTATGCAGGATACACAGCTTTGGTATATAAGGTATACATTTAAGCATAAGTTGATGAATAAGTATAACAAACATTTAATAGTAAAGGGTTTAGGCTAATATAGGTGCAGGCTACAGAGGGCATACCTTTCTCTTATAGTAAATTAATCATTTATAGTGTCAGTACAATAATTAACAGACAACAAAATACATGGAGGAAACAAGTGAGAACAAATTATATATATATATATATATGTATATATATATATATACCGTATATATATATATATATATATATATATATATATCAATAAACCTTCTGTTTAACATATTATAATATGAATTTATACAACTATGAAGATAATTATTTGCTTTATTTACGTCACAAAGGTTTGGTTTCGTTCAATGAACATCGTTTTTTTTTCTCTCAACTATCACCAACAACACAATAGTTGTAAAAAAGCCATTTACATATTCTAGGTTGACAGCATAAAATATGAATAATAAACAGAACTGCATGTAAAAACAAATATTAGCTAGCACAGTAAGCCTTTACAACGGCACCTCGTAGCTACTTTCCTACTTTTTTAAGAGTGCTGGAGAGAGAGGAAGTTGTTGGAGTGGCTTTGTTATGTGTGTTATTATGGATAGGCCTAGTGATATATTTTGAGTGTGGGAAGACACTAATGACACTAGTGCCACTAAAATGGCGGAGGTTGGCCCGATCTCTGTTACTGTAGGGTCTCTACATAAAGACAAAGGAGCCACAGAGTAAGAAGGTTGACAAAGTTAGTGACAGAGAGGTAGAGAGAGTACCAGAGTAGCTTGGACAAAGACCACACCCATACTGTCACTGTCACAAACACTGTCATAAATAGTCAGGTCTTGGGTTTATGTGTATGTGTGTGTAAGGAGGGAGGGGGGGGGGGCGGTTAGGAAATATAAAGGTTCCGTCAAAACTTAAAACAATATATATATATACAGTATATATACCGGTATATATATAAAGAAAATAGCTCATTATAAGGCTTTCCATGGTTTATGTATGCAATTTTAGCTGTCTTGTGGGGTGCAAGACTTCTGCGGCTCGGATGTATTTGCATTTTATTCTTACAGCCTTACGCACAGCCCACGTTTGATGATCTCTAGTAAGACGAAGAAGAACAGCAGCCGAACAACAGTATCTTGAACGCAGGTATAAACACGGTGAAGGATAGACTGATAATCAACACACTCCTTGAAACACAACACAAACCCAGCCCATAATAATAATAACCAAAGCAAGATGAGGCACCGAGTCACTCACTATGCCTCCCAGATGGTTGGTTGGCAGAGAGATGTTTGTTAGTCAGAGGGGGAGGAGGGGGCTGTGTCGTAAATAAAAAATATATAGTAATAAAGAGAAGGAAGGGACAGTAAAGAGTGGGGGGGAAGTGGGTATGTTGTCTGCTATTACTCTCTCTCACTCATTCACTCACTCACTCACTCAATTCTCATTCTCTCTCTCTCTCTCTCACACACACACACACTCTCTCTCTCTCTCACTGCACAAGTCACTGTACCGCCGCAGGAATCTCTATGATTGGGTTCACTATTATAATTTACTATATGTGTCTAAGTTACACCTACAGTACATGAATTTATTTAGACAAAGAAGATCTCATGTGGCCAAGAGTTTGAAAATTAATTCGATGGGACCTTTATATACTATTCTTACTACGCATGAATATTTTTGTTTTTTAGTGTTTAAACTTTAATACACCTATCTATCTATCTATCTATCTATTGCCTGACGCCGTGATCCCCGAAGGGGTGCCCACGAACGAACCGCCCCCATGCACCTCTGTCCCCAGTCAGTCGACGCCCCTCCTCCCAACCAGCACCGCCTTCATTCATATACTTCCTCACTCCATCCTTCCACCTCTCCTTCGGTCTACCTCTCCCTCTCTGTCCTTCCACCTCGCTCTCGTACACCCTCTTGGTCATTCTCTCGCTTCTCATACGTTCCATATGGCCGAACCACCTCAAGTTGTTCCTTTTCACACTTTCCAGCACATCTACCTCTACATCACACCTTCTTAATTCCTCATTCGTTTGTCTATCCCTCCATGTAGAATAGATTTAAAGCGAGCTAAAGAGTGTGTGATAGAGAGAGAGAGAGAGAGAGAGAGAGAGAGAGAGAGAGAGAGAGAGAGAGAGAGAGAGAGAGAGAGAGAGAGAGATGTATGTATGTATGGATGCAAGTATGTATGTATGTGTGTATGTATGTATGTATGTATGTGTGTGTACGTTTCACTTCCTGGGGCGAGACTTTTTGGAATGACGCAGCGGAAGTGACACAGGGGGTGGGCGGGGGGGGGGGGTAGGGGGTGGGTGGGGGAGGGGGGTGGGGATGGGTGGGGGTATGTGTGGATGGGAGTATGTGGATAAACAAATATACGTGGGTATAATGTGGTTGGGTGATGGGTGTGCGTGGGTGGGTGGGATTGGGTGGGTATATGCGTGAGTGAACAAAGGGTAGAAAAGGATGCATATGTCATAATTGATTATGAACCAAATGTGTTACTGCAGGGCACACGATATTTGAGCTCGAGATTGCATAGTTGGCATGCAACAAAATTGATCATCTAATAAAAACATAATATACATATTCACAATAAACGGGTAAGGTTGGAGGAAAAGTGAGTATGTCTTTTCTTGTAGGTAGGTGTAGGTGCGTGGCTTTCTAGAGGTTATTCCTATGCTTAAAATAATGGTCTAATGTTAACCAGAAAGAAGGAGACTGACATGTTAAAACTCTCCCCAAAACGTCATATCAATTCTACTGTGCGTGGATTTCTAGAGGTTACTCGTGAGCTGAATATAATGTTTTAATGTTAACCAGAAACAAGGAGACTGACATGTTAAAACTCTCCCCATAACGTCATCCCAAATCTACCTTATATATGATTTTAGGAAGAGCAGTAAGCACAGTCATTTATAAATATACCGGAGTTGTTTGATGGTGGGACGCATGTTCCCAAAGTGTGGAGAGGTTTATACTTTAACCCCTTTATTACCGGTGCCGTACTTTTAACTTTATTCTGGCTACTATTAGACGATTTTACTTAGTTTAAAAAGGGCCTCCAACAATTAACAGGCTTTAAACTATCTCGCTTAACCCTTTGTACTACCACAGCTCCTTCTTAAACTGCACAATATCATCTGAATCTAGCTAGAATACAATTAAAGACATCGCCGGTACAGAAGGGTTTAACGTTATTTTACTTTTACCAGGACGATCTCGGTAACTAATCTAATTCAACCCAGCCCAACCGTTAAGGGGGGTGACCTGCTTGTTGTTATTTCTGTCCTTTTCTCTCTTTCTCTGGCTTGTATCCATTTGGCCCCATTCAGCCAACTATTTTAAGACGTTTATCCCCATCTAGGTGTCGATTTCTTCCTGGCGAGCGATAGCGAGCCAGCATTATATGAAGAAATCCGGCTTCGCCGGAGAAATTTTTCTATCGAAAAATGTACAAATTTAGCCTGCTGTCTAACAAAAATAAAAAATATGCTGGCTCGCTACCGCTCACCAGTAAGAAATTGACACCTGGATGGGGATAAACGTCTTAAAACAGTAGGCTGAATGGGGCCAAATGGATACAAGCCAGAGAAAGATAGAAAAGGACAGAACAAAAACAGGTCACCCCCCTTAAGTAGGCTTAGCTTAGTGTAGGTTAGCTGAGTTGAGCTGGGGTTAGGTTAGATTGGGTTTTTTTATTTCATAATTTTATTTTGCTAAAGCGTTGGTTCCACATAGCGATTGTGATTAGTTCTGTTGCCTTTATATTGTCTTTGTCCAAGTTTTGGTTTGTATATTTTGAAAGTTTTACAATTGTATTAGGTTCAATTAGGTTAGGTTAGGTTAGCTGGAGTTAGGAAAGTTCAGGTTAAAGCAAACACAAGCTACCATGATCTTCCTGGTAAAATATAAGTAGCACAAGTGAACGAACTCCTCCAAACTTGGGGAACATGGCGGTGGGACTGCAATAAATCCATGTCATGCAATAGAGTGAGGCAGGTGATTCATGACCCCATTACCACTCCATGGGTATTTATTTTTGTCTATTAATTCATTTATTCCTTTATTTATTAGTTTCCTTGCTAGACCTCCTTCAAGCTTAGAAACACCCCCTAGACCCCCCTTCAAGGTAAATTTGTAAATTTTTCGGTAGAAAAATATCCCGGCCAAAGGCCGCTTCCTCTTAAAATTTCAGGCTCGCTTTCGCTCGCCAGGAAAAATCGACACCTAAATGGCACGAAAGGCCTTAAAATTTACAATGAAATGGGGTGAAAGGTATTAAAATCGCCAAACTAATGGGCCGAACGTCATACAATCTGAAAACAAATGGGGCTAAACACGAGGAAGAAGGGGGGCCAGAAAAACGGTCTGGCTCCCCTTAAAGGATAAACTGCAAGAAAGCCGTCTAGCATTGCCCAGAAATAAGAAAAAAAGGGTTTATTTCCAATGACGTCACCTGAAATTTCCCCTATTTATGAATGTAGGCAGATAAATAAGCACAGGCCTTAAGGGGGGTCTCCGGCTTTTGTGTTTTTCTTTCACTCTCTTTCCCTGGCTTGTATCCATTCGGCCCCATTCAGTCAACTGTTTTAAGACGTTTATCACCATCCAGGTGTCGATTTCTTCCTGGCGAGCGATAGCGAGCCAGTATTGTATGGAGAAATCCGGCTTCGCAAGAGAAATTTTTCTATCGAAAAATTTACAAATTTAAGTTGTTGTCAAAACAAAACATATATATATGCTGGCTCGCTACCGCTCGCCAGGAAAATATTGACACCTGGATAAACGTCCTAAAACAGTAGGCTGAATGGGGCCGAATAGATACAAGCCAAAGAGAGAGGGAGAGAAAGAGAAAACAAAAGCGAGGTGGGCCCCCTTAATATTTATACCCGGGTTGTGTGATGCGGGGCGGCGATAAATCCGTGTCATGAAGTAGAGTAAGGGAGGGTGATTCATGACCTCATTACCGCTCCAAGGTCTTCATTAATGATATAAACCTTAAGGTCTCCGTCAAAGTTAAAATTTATGCGACTGTCAAAGTGCCAATATGTCATTAATGGCTAAAAATAAATGTATCCACGTAGCATTTTCCAAATATGTTTTGTTTATATGTAATTATTATTATTCCATTACATAATTTTGTTTTTGTATAAACACTGATTTGACTATAAATTTAAATAAATATATTTTGTTATTTTCAAAAAAATATGTAATACATTTTGTTCTTTAACCAAATAGTAAGGTATAAGTAGTGTACCCAATGAGTCATCCTTTAACCAAATAATAAGGTATAAGTAGTGTACCCAACGAGTCATCCTTTAACCAAATAATAAGGTATAAGTAGTGTACCCAACGAGTCATCCTTTAACCAAATAATAAGGTATAAGTAGTGTACCCAACGAGTCATCCTTTAACCAAATAATAAGGTATAAGTAGTGTACCCAACGAGTCATCCTTTAACCAAATAATAAGGTATAAGTAGTGTACCCAACGAGTCATCCTTTAACCAAATAATAAGGTATAAGTAGTGTACCCAACGAGTCATCCTTTAACCAAATAATAAGGTATAAGTAGTGTACCCAACGAGTCATCCTTTAACCAAATAATAAGGTATAAGTAGTGTACCCAACGAGTCATCCTTTAACCAAATAATAAGGTAGAAGTAGTGTACCCAACGAGTCATCCTTTCCTATATATATAAGCGTCTAATGATATTCATCAGTTTGGGAAAAAAAACATAGTATCTTCCCTCAACACATCAGGATTTGAAAGTGGAACTGTAGGGGTCAGTAGCATAACTTCACCACACCTAATAATAGTAATACCTACCCTCAAATATTTATGTTATCATGTGTTTTATTTTGTGTAAGTTCTGTATGTATGTACTGTACTGTATGTAGGTATGTATGTATGTATGTACCGTATGTATGTATGTATGGATGTATGTATGTAAGCATTATATGTGACTGTATGCATGTCTCGACAAACTTCCGACTTGTAGAATGTCCTTGAGAATAATTTACCCAGCATGTATGAATATAAAATAAATTGTACATTATGAATAAATACATAAATCTACGTAATTATGTATGACTATGTGTGTGTATGTCAGTAAGGCCACCAACCTCTCCTCGCCCCCCTAACACTGTATCGGTTGCCCTTCTACCCATCTTTTACCTTTTTATGGGGAATTTTTTACCTCGCTATTTTTTTTTATATATATGCCCTCTGTAACGACTTCTCCTGCTTCCTCCCCTCAGATCTCTCTCTCTCTCTCTCTCTCTCTCTCTCTCTCTCTAGTAGGGACCGCAAGATTTGTGTGATCTGATTATCTGTGCAATTCTCTCTCTCTCTCTCTCTCTCTCTCTCTCTCTCTCTCTCTCTCTCTCTCTCTCTCTCTCTCATCACAACAGACAATCATCACCAATACCACTGAACAGTAGAAAGTTCAATCCCTTATCAGTCAATATTTCGATACTGTACTTAAATGGTAAAGTATAAAACAATTATGGCTATGCATCACAAAATACCAGGGTTTCTTAATGAATAACCTATTTTGAAACAACATCTCCGTCATAGCCAAATAAACACGATGGGGATCTTCTTCTTTTTTCTATGTGACTGAGGGAGACAAAAGGCAGAACTGCCTGTAGCGATTGCCTCCCCCAGAGTTGAAAGAGTGACAGGGCCAACATCAAGGGACGTTCGAGCCAAAATGTTTGGGCACACTGAGTTTAAAGCAATGTAAATCATAGGATGAGGGAAAGACCGATTCTGGGAGAGAGTTCCAGAGCTCAGCTGTTGAATAGAAGAAAGATTGAGAATAGCGTTTCACTCTTGGGTTAAATAGTTGCACAGAGTAGGGGTGGGATTGTGTTGCAAGACAGGTGCTACGTGCTCTACGAAGAGGGGGTGGTATACAGTGAGAGAGCTCTGAGGAACTGCCCATTAAGAAAGAACAGACTATAGTATACCGTCAAGACCACCCCTTCCACTTCTATCGGTACCCCATCACCCAAGTAGGTTGAAGGGGGTATGGTTGGGTTTTCTGGACCCCCTTCACCCTCATGTTTAGCCACATTAGTTATCAGATTTTAAGACGTTCAGCCCATTAGCTTGGCCTCATTTCTTCGTCAATATTAACACTTTTCGTGCCATTTAGGTGTCGATTTTTCCTGGCGAGCGATAGCGAGCCTGTAATTTAGGAGGAACCGGCCCTCGGCTGGGACGTTTCTCTATCGAAAAATGTACACATTTATCTAGAAGGGGGATCTTAGAGAAGTTTTTTGTTTAAGCTTGATAGAGGTCTACCGAGGAAACGAAAAAATAAAAAATAAAAATAAAAATAAAATAAATAAAAATAAAGAAATCGACCAATTAGCAAACCCTTCCCCCTTAATAAATATCTGACCTTCTTGCCATCACCAACAACTCCATCATAACTCATATCATCATCACTGCTACAATGACTATAACCCTTTTCCTGCTATAGCTAAGGTTGTGAAGAAGACAAACTTAGCCTAATAGTATTTAGTGTACATATCAACACCACAGTCACCATCACTAGTCTTACAACCACCACTACAATCACAACCACCACCACTACCACCACCACCATTACCAGTACCACAACTATCCATGCGCAGTATGTGGGAAGGGGTGGGAAGTAACTCAATTCAATGTTGCGTCTGTAGTGACTGGGTACACAAAAGATGTAGTGGAGCTAGAGGACCTTTGACAAAAGTCATAGACTTTGAATGTGTAGTGTGCAAGGGAGATCTTGTATTAAATGACCCGCCTGTCAGTGTTGATTTCGACAGTGTAACGCTGGATTGTGCGAATAAGTTCTGCTACCTGGGCGATACAGTTTCCGCCGGAGGTGGCGCTGAAGCTAGCTCCATTGCTAGAGTCAGAAGTGGCTGGGGAAAGTTTAGAGAGCTGTTGCCACTCCTGACCAGAGAGGGCTCCCACCCCACCTTAAAGGGAAGGTGTATACCTCGTGTGTTAGGAGCGCGATGACCTATGTCTCCGAGACGTGGCCGGTTAAAGCGGAAGATATCAATTTAATGGAATGGAATGAGAAGAGAATGGCTAGATGGATGTGTGGGGTTAATCTTAGGGACAGGGTATCGAGCGAGGAATTGAGAAGGCGTCTGGGCATTAGGAGTGTCAGTGAAGTGATGCGCACGAGCCGACTTGGTTGGTTTGAACATGTGGAGAGAATGGATGATCAGAACTGGGTGAAGAAATGCCGGACTGTGAACGTGGGGGGAGCTGCGCGTAGGGGTGGACCTAGAATGACGTGGGCTCGGGTACTCCGGTCCGATCTCAAAATAAAGAACTTGTCAACAGAGGCAGCCCTTGACAGGGCCGCCTGGAAAGCTGCCATTTAGGACGTGAGACTGTAACCACATTCTCTGTGGACAAAACGGTCTTTAAACTTGTATGTATGTATGTAACCACTACTACAATCACAACCACCACCAACACTACCAGTACCGCAACCACCACTACAATCACAACCACTAACACCACTAATATCAACACTACCAGTACCACAAACACCACTACCAACATTACCACCACCACTACCAACATTACTATACAAAACAATGTCACAACCAACATTACCACCACCACTACCAACATTACTAGTGCCACAACCATCACTGCGGGATAGTTGACGTTTTATCACCTTTTCAATCGTTCTCTATGACCCCTTCATTGTCTCTGGTTCTCATTTCTTCTTTGTTCGTTTAAAAACACACACTCACTCTCACTCACACACATACACACACACACACACACACACACACACACACACACACACACTCCTAAACTTCCTTCTTAAAACTTCTTCACTCCCCTTCTAATCCACCGTCTCTTCCTCTTTCCGTTTTTTCTACTCTACACGCATACATATGCGCGCGCGCGCGCGCACACACACACTACATACATACATATATACAAACCTCCATACGTTGTTTTATAATATTCCCAGGTTAATTTCTGTAGTGCTTTATAAAATGAGAAGGAATATGATGCACACGTTTTAAAAATTATATAAAAACCTTAGCGCAATTAACATGATAGGATATTAAAAAGATGGTTTTGTTATCCAAATCTTAATCTTAATATTTACCTGATTATAAAACACACCTTATGTATGGAGTCACTGTCAATTGTTTTCCTTGCCAGCGATAGCGAACCGGCCTTCGGTCGTGACTTCTTTCTACCGAAAAATATACAAAAGATATCGTAGGGGGATCTAATGAATGTGTGTGGTTTTTTTTTAAGTTTGATGCGAGGTCTATGGAGGAAACTAAACAAATAATGAATATATAAATATATAGACTCCCCCCAAAAATAACCACTGGCCCCTTAAGCTTAATCATATACAGTAATTAGTCTCCCAAAATATTATGCTCCACTGTTTTAACAAGAACACGAACTTACTCCCCTCCTCTTGCTAGTTTTCCCTCTCTCTGTCTCAACCTCAATTTTTTGTCTTTTCCCTGTTTTTTATTACAATCCATTACTCGCTTATGACACACGTTTTTGCCTCTCTCTCTCTCTCCGATGTATTATTCTCGACATATCGGCGTAGAAGTTCATTGACATTAGAAGTACAAACAAGCTATATATTATTTGTAGGGGAAGTACTGTTTAGTAAAGGACACTTTTGTCGTCTTTAAGAATCTCTTGCTTAATATAACTATATTTTCAGTGTCTATATGTTATTATCATGATTATTATTATTATTATTATTATTATTAGTAGTAGTAGTAGTAGTAGTAGTAATATTATTTGTATTATTTATATTATTATTATTAGTACTGTATAAATAGTAGTGATAATAGTAGTAGTGGTGGTGGTGATAGTGGTAGAAATAGAAGGATAATATTTAAATTGCCTAGTGTTTTCTCATACTTATCTTCTTCATGTCAGCATTTTATACTGATCTTCTTAACATGTCTAGTATTTCCGCATATTATTACTCCTCTCTCTCTCTCTCTCTCTCTCTCTCTCTCTCTCTCTCTCTCTCTCTCTCTCTCTCTCTCTCTCTCTCTCTCTCTCTCTCTCTCTCTCTCTCTCTGGTACACAGTTACAGACACTCCCTCTCTATTTACAGTAGATAGTATTTAGCACACTTTGTAATGAGTGTATTTTATTAACCTAGCCTAGAGTATCTCCTTAGAATGAATTGCAAGGTCTTTGAGCTACTAACTATTCCTTTGGACTGACTCTAACTCACTTCTCACTTATCTCTCTCACTATCACTCTCT
>CM064543.1:6041190-6093690 GCA_032716605.1 Paralithodes platypus
ATTAAAATAATATGTACATTTTGTACATATGTATATGTACAATATGTAATTTTACATAAACATTATTTTAATATGTACACAACAGTCCGAGCCTTCTAATAAGATACTCGGACATACTATTTAAACCCTTATTTTGTGCATGCAATATATTTTAGATGCAATTTAATTTTAGCACTACATTTTTTAAACTTTGTGCAGTGAACCTACCCTTTTCTACACACCTTTAGTGTGGAAGCATATTCGCATATATATATATATATATATATATATATATATATATATATATATATATATATATATATATATATATATATATATATATATATATATATGGAGAGAGAGAGAGAGAAAGAAAGAAAGTAAAAAGTGAAATGGGGATATAAATGATAGTCAGAAAGAAACACAAACAACCAGGGTTACCCGGGGCTGTTCGGCCAGGCGGGGCTGTTCGGCCAGGCAGCTTAGGGAACAACAACAACAACAACCGGGGTTACCAGAAAAAAATCCGCTAGATAGTAAATACATGCCGAAAATAGCTAGAATATCGGTACAATCTCTACAATATCTCTCTAAAATGGCATAAATCTATAAAATATCGCTAGAATAACGGCACAATCTCTACAATATCTCTCTAAAATGGCTTAAATCTATAAAATATCGCTAGAATAACGGCACAATCTCTACAATATCTCTCTAAAATGGCATAAATCTATAAAATATCGCTAGAATAACGGCACAATCTCTACAATATCTCTCTAAAATGGCTTAAATCTATAAAATATCGCTAGAATAACGGCACAATCTCTACAATATCTCTCTAAAATGGCATAAATCTATAAAATATCGCTAGAATAACGGCATAATCTCTACAATATCTCTCTAAAATGGCTTAAATCTATAAAATATCGCTAGAATAACGGCACAATCTCTACAATATCTCTCTAAAATGGCTTAAATCTATAAAATATCGCTAGAATAACGGCACAATCTCTACAATATCTCTCTAAAATGGCATAAATCTATAAAATATCGCTAGAATAACGGCACAATCTCTACAATATCTCTAAAATGGCTTAAATCTACAAAATATCGCTAGAATAACGGCACAATCTCTACAATATCTCTCTAAAATGGCTTAAATCTATAAAATATCGCTAGAATAACGGCACAATCTCTACAATATCTCTCTAAAATGGCATAAATCTACAGAATATCGCTAGAATAACGGCACAATCTCTGCAATATCTCACTAAAATGGCTTAAATCTACAGAATATCGCTAGAAAAACGGCACAATCTCTACAATATCTCTCTAAAATGGCATAAATCTACAGAATATCGCTAGAATTCATGTCGTTAGCTGTACAAATGTGCCTGTCGATTGAAGTAAATAACTCTAGATCAAGCGGGAAGGTAGCTAAATTGGCAACACTACAAACAACCTTAAACCAAAATAATATCAATCTCAGGTCTTTTAGGGGAGATTTACACTTGAGGATTTTTCTGGAATACATGCGCACACACATACAGTTGTATACACTGACGAACAAGTGAGTGAATAACATAGTAATTCACACACACACACACACACACACACACACACACACACACACACACACACACACACACATATGCAAGGAAATCTTACCGAAAGAAAGAGAGCAGAGGTTTTCCAAGAAATTAAGAATGGTCAAAGATACTTCCAAGAGACAACCAGCTTAAGGCCAGGATTAGCAGTAGGTATCTGTTTCCTTCCTGTCTGTCTCTCTAATGTATGGTGGAGGTGGGAGGGAAGGAAGGACAGATAGACGGAAGTAAGAGTGAAAGAAGGAATGAAGCAAAGGACAGGAAATTATGAATAAATGGATGCTTGATGGAATGAAGTTAGAAAATAGGATGAAGGAAGAAAATGTGATGAAGGAAGAAAATGGGATGAAGGAAGAAATGTGATGAAGGAAGAAAATGGGATTAAGGAAGAAAATGGAATGAAGGAAGAAAATGGGGAGTGATAATTATGAAAGGAGCGATCCACTTCTAAGAGACAGGTAGATTCAGACCAGGAGTAACACTAGACCATTCTGTACTTTCCCTGGCCTTACTTAACCCATTCAGTACCAGGGACGTCCTTTGCATCATATTCTGACAATTGTTAGACGATTATATTCAGCTTAAGACGGATCTCTAGCAATAATAAGGTTTCAAACTATCTCAACCAACCCTTTTAACTACCACAGATCCTTCCTAAGCTGCATAATAAGGCCTGATTATAATTAGAATAAAATATAACAGACGTCGCTGGTACTGAAAGGGTTAATTTAGGATGGCGACAGTGAAGAAGGGAGGTAAGAAGGAAGATAGATATAAAGAAAGGCAGGAAGGAAGGAAGGAAGGAAGGAAGGAAGGAAGGAAGGAAGGAAGGAAGGAAGGAAGGAAGGAAGGAAGGAGGGAGAGAAGACGATACATTTGATAAACCAAGGACATAACAGTCACAATAAAGGAACGAGCTACTTCAAAGAAACAGACTCAGGCCAGGATTAGCTCACGACTTTTCTGTCTCTCCTTCTGTTCTCTAATTTAGGCGGGAAGAAAGAAAGGAAGGAGAGGAGATGGCGGGATAGATAAATTATAATGTAAAACTTACAAAATAAACAAACCAAAATTGGGACGATACAATATAAAGACAAAATAACTCTGTCAAAAATCGCTATGTGAAATATAAGAACAAAAAACTACCACACATGAGAGAGAAGAAAATACACCGACGTGAATAACTCCGTCCCACTGGTTAAAAGGTTCCTGACCCTTATTAATTAGTAGCTCATTTGGATAAAGCCTGGCTATTCCGACTCAGATGTGAGAAGCGCCATCCAACCGGTGGTGGTTGCAGTTATTTAACCCTTGTTTCGAGTAACTCATTCAGGTTGGTCTGAGATTCTAGGCCAACGGTATGAGCATTCCGCCCCTCTAGTTACGAGGTACAGTCAACTTGTTTAATCCGCGAAGTATCCGAATATTAATTAGGCTAATTGGCAGCTTCAAAGGTAATGTATGTAATACATTTGTAATGGATAAAATGGAAAAGGGATGAATCAAGTATTATATAAGCCATACGGTTTCCTACAGCAATATAAACAACTTTAATTGCATAACTACAATTTCTGAGATTCTGCGGATTAAACGAGTTGACTGTACCTTAGCCCCTGTCTCATCACAAACAAACCTAGTTAGATGCTGGACATTATATCCAGATCTATATGATAAATGACAGCAGAAAAGAATAGTGAAAGGGAAAAGACAATAAAGAAAAGAATGGGTAAGATAATAGAAGAAAAGACTAGAGAAACAAGAAATGGTAATATAAGAGAGTAGTGAATGGGAAATAATAGTAAAGAAAGGAGAGAGAGAGAGAGAGAGAGAGAGAGAGACCCTCTTCACAAGGGTGCGCTCCACCTATTCGAATAGTCTGCTGCACCAATTTTCAAACAACAACGATGGGCGGTGCGCTCTTCGGTGCCACTAGCAAGAGTGGCGAACTCCACATAGGTGAACAAAGGTAGGAACTCCACATAGGTAGAGAGAGAGAGAGAGAGAGAGTAAAGACTAGTAATAAATAAGGTTATACTGTATAAGGAAGAAGGGTATGGTAAAAGAGAGTAAGAGAAGAAGACCCCTACTAAAAACTTGAGGGCACATTTAGCAGACCTACTGGGCCACTTATAGTGTGGAGGACACTTAAACTAAATTTTTTGCTATGCTTTATTCTTCATATATCATCGCCGTCTCCTCCTCCTCCTCTGCATCTTCTTTTTCTTATGGTGATGATGGTGATTAATATACTATTTTATTGTTATTATCATAATTATGAATATTATTCCCCCAAATGGTACCATGAAAAATAAAGATAATAATTGTATTTATTAGTGGCCCCTCCATCATTGACGAACATGCCTATTACATAAGGCATCCTCTTCAAACACTAATCCGCCGTAGTTTGAATCTACCGCGCAGAGCATTTAAAAACTGAGGAGCCTTCATCATGAGCGCACGCGACCTCACTCATGGCTTCAGTCATTATGAATTGGGTTCTCACTACGAAAAAACTTCGTAAAAAATAAAAACAAAAAGAAAATAAGAATAACTATCCAATAAGCTTTCCATCATATCGTGGATGTACTTGTGTGGATTTCTGACCAGACGCTGATTCAGGCGTCATTCCTGCTTCTCTGCTCTGCGCTCAGCCTGCCCGGACGTGCCTTCCACGCTCCGCTGGTTCCGCATTCGTTGCGTCCCTAGTGAGTTTTTTCTCATTTGTTTACTCCAGGATGTATCGAGTAAGGTTAGGATAGGCGTAGCAGGAGTGTCCTGGGCTGGTTGCCCGCAGTGCAGTGTATTTTGGGTCGTGTGTATGGGGCATCTATTTCGGATGTACCCTCGTGGTCCTGTTGTGGACACGTGAACTTTTCACAGTTGTGTTAGTTTGTGATGCAGGCGGCTTTCATTACGCGTTAATTATTGCTGCCTTTTATCCTTCTGATGAGGTAAGCTGTGTTTTTCTGACGTTCCCAGCGTATTTTTCTTCACTTAGTGAAGTTTTTTCTGGGTCCTTGTTAGGCTTCCCGGGGTGGGAAGTTGTCGCTACGGTGGAGTGTTGGCGGTGGTTCCTGTTGTGTTATTCCAGTGTGTGTTTATATTTCAACTATTTTCATGCCGTCTACCTAGGCCTAGCCAGCCGCTCGTAGCTTTGCCACATGTCTAGTGTTATTATTTATTATTATAAATATGCCCTACTGTGTCATGTGTATCCGGGTTTTAGTTGTGTATTGGCTAATTCCTCGGACTATAATTGTTTCCTGGTTTAGTTGTGTATTGGCTAATTCCACGGATTATGTTGTGACCTTGGTTAGTCGTGCGTGACTCTCCTCGTGTCGTATTGTTCAGATGGTGTCTGTTCAGGGTGGGGCTTGCCTTCCGGCGGGTTTTTTCTCGGTTTCACCATGAAAATCCTGACCGATGAGCCGTGTTGGGCCACACGTGGTTTTAACTCTGGCTGGTTCCCCGGCGTGGGGAGGTGTCTGTGGCTCTCCAGGACTGCGTCTCTGTGGGTGCCTGGTTTCAGGCCTCCTTTAATTCCCGGCGGGATGGCTGTACCCATCCTTATATATATATATATATAAAAAACGACGTTCTTGCGAACATTCGTTTTTATAGGTTTTTTCTACCTGGTTTACGACAACCACATGGAAAACCTAGCTGTTGTTTAGGCGTTCCTCCCCGGCGATCTTTTACAAAGAGGGGTCAGGAACTTGTGGGGTTAACTTTTAGACTTCTCACCCGGCGGGTGCACCTGAGCAGGGTGGGATAAACGCCTTAGGTCTCATATAGTTAACCAATCCATTTTAGTGATACTCTGTGTATCGCTGCCTTTACTCTTACGGCAATTGAAGGTTCAATGAGGTTTAACCAAATCGATTCCCACACCCGGCGGGTGCTCCTAAGTGGAGGAACTAAGGAATTTATAACAAATTCAATTTCGATTAACCTTAATTTGGTGATACATTCAGTATCGCCGCCTTCTATTTTTACGACGATCTTTTGGGACAATTCGTTAAAATATCAGATCTCGTATATTCCTGCCCTGGGCTATTCTACTAAAATATTTCAAGGGCCGGCGTCTTTATGAGGGGGGCTTTGTTACAAAATTGAATCTTGAGACAGTCACCACCTCCTACAGACTATAAGTGCCATGCTGGACCATTATATCAGAGGGTATTCTTCATGTTCTTTAACTAAAAAGATTTGTTTAGCCTCTTTACACCCCGCCGCGTAGCGAGATGTGTTAGCTGTGTCTTTGCATCCCGTTACCCGGCGGGTTATTAACACTTGTATGCGAACACTTGGGTTAACCTTATGAGCATTAATTCCTGGAAATTTTTCTTTATTTTTCCAGAGCTGAGCTCCGGCGGACCAATACAGACCCGGCGGTAGTTTCCTCACACCAGTCTCTGTCATGGCTACTGTGGCCCCAGTTTTTGCCCTGTGCATTACCCCTACTTGCGCGGGTATCCCGATTTTTGCGCATACCCTTTGCATAAGGTGTGTTAAATGTCTAGACCGTTCAAGGGGTCTCTGGGTTACACTTAATTGTTCCTTTTGCTCCCAATTAGCCAATAAAGTCCTGTGTGACAATGACAAGACCGCGGCGGTAGCGTTGAGAGAGGTCAGACAACAGATGTCGGCCTACACTACCATTGTCGCACATAAGTCACTTCAATGTGACAACGTCCCACTTTGGGATAAGTTGCTGTCAGAGCACCCTCCCCCTAAACGTACCTCTAGAGTAACGGGTTTTAAGCCGACAGAGACTAGCCAGGGTTCTGTATCGTCTGTGGATACGTCTAAACGCCCGAGAGAGCCTACTCCCCCGGCAGCCACCTCCTCGTCGCGGCGGAGATCGAGGTCAAGGTCACCTCTCAGACAGCAGTCTTCAAGTCGTGCCTCTTCCCCGGCGAGTAAGAAGAGTAAGACGGAAGCTTCCACCAGTGGTCATGGTGGTGATTCTTCCAAATCTAAGTCTAGTTCGCGGTCACACCGTAGCCACAAATCCTCCAAAAAGGATTCCCATAGGAAGTCCTCTCGACATTCTCCTAAGTCTAGTGCATCTCGTCGTACCTCTACACCTGAAAATGTTTCTGTTACAGCCTCAGAGTATAGTGAAGCGCCTGTCCCTAAACAAGATTTACCTATTGATATTTTAACCCTAGAAATGGAAAGTTCAGGAAATTCAATAATTGAGAATGTTTCAGACTCTCAAGAGAGCGTAGGCCAGAGCCTCGGTGTTTGGCGGTTTGCTCAACCAGGGTCTGACCATCCACGTCCGACTCATACGAGTCACACAGTAGCCGATGTCCACAGGGACGCGGCGACCCCATCCTCTATCCCTGACTTATCTTGGAAACAAGGTACCCCTGCCTCGGCGGGGTCTTCTCAGGAGGATCGGGAGGAACAAGATGAAGTGTCAATAATTTCAGATAGGGAAGGACAAGGGTCAGGCTCAGGCTTGGACGCCGCCCATGATAATACTGATTCACCTGTAAGTTCTGCATCTAACCAGTTTGTTACAGCACAAGAAATTGATGGGTTACTTACTCATGCTCTATCTAAATTCTTTAGTCAACAACAAGAAAACCCCACAATGGACTTGGGGGCTCCCTTGACAAGTTCTGCGGTACGGCCTCTGATAACGTCAATCGATTTATCTAAGATTCCTAACCCTCCTACTCTGTCACCGGCAGGGAGCTCTAAGCCAGCTACGGCGGCATTCACTACGTCAAATGTCAGGGTCATCACGGATGTTAATCCACCCCCTCTAGACAAAGCGCCTCTTAGAAAGGTAGCTATGCCCCTGCTTTATGGGCCAGACGAGTCATGGGTTCTTTTGAACCCCTCTAAGCCAGAGCTTGCCCAGCCTACCTTGTCAGGGGAACTCCCGGTACCACGTGAGTGGTTTATCCAGGGAAATAAGTCAAAGAAATTAAGGGCATTGGATGCCTTGGGTAATGTTTTGGACGTAAATATCAAGGCTATACCTAGTTATTATCATCAGGATTATTTTGTTTATGCATCTAAGCCTGCTTTACCCCCTGCCTCAGCTTCAAAACTTTTTTCAGACTGGTCTAAGCTGGATGGGTTTAATGATATTAAGGCTCTGTCGGCTCTTACTCCTGAACTAGATTTACAGACCGTCACAGACGAGACAGCTAATCCAGTTTTGAAGGTGGGACAGTTGGGACCAGGACCTTGGTGGATTGGGAGGTAGAGGCTCAAAACTTTGCAACCACTTTCACTTCTAAATCTTCCCACCAGATCCCTCAGGATACACATTCATGGTTCTCCATGCCGGTGGGTTCTGCCGGCGGAGTTCCGTCAGCTTTATTTTCTTTTCTAGCTGCCCCTAAGATTAATCTTTGTGAACTAAAGGACCCATTCACTACCCCTACCCCTACTCACCTAGACAGAGAATTTAGGCTAAGGGGAAAAGCTTTCCGCCTGTTTTCACAGTACATAGTTTCTCAGCAGGTGGCTAAGTCTTTACTCCGGTCCACTCAGGCAATCGCAGACGCGGATGCTCGAAGATCAGTTGAGTTATCCCGGCGTCTGATTCTTCAGTCGTCGATTCAATCCTTAGGTGACATACGCACAGCCTTACTTGAGGCGGTGCGAGCACGACAGGATCTTAGGATGTCATTAGTTCGCAAGCTGCCTGATCGCATTGCTAACCAGGTGGTAATGTCCCCAGTACTTACTCCTTCTTTAATGTCCCCTGATGTATGGCGAACAGTGTTTAACATGGCACAGGCCGTGAAGCACAGTCCCGCACAGGCTAAGAAACCTGCATTTAACTTCCCCAAACCTAGGCCTCCTACTAAAGCTCAGCCAGGGGGTTCTAAGCCTTTTCTTCCGCCTAAGTCCTCCCAATCCCCCCTGGGTCAGTACAGGCATAGACAGAGAGGGTTTTCAGGACAGAGAGGACGCGGCCAGTATAAGCCGGGGCAGGGCCAGTCTTCGGCCCACACCAGCCAGCCGGCGAAGCGTCCAACACCACCAACCCCACCATCAAAAAACTAAAGTCTCTCTCACTCCCAGTGCCTATCTTAAGGCCGGAGGAACCGAGGGAAGTACAGCCGGCGAACCCTTGTCTGCTAACTGGGTCGTTCCGAACGTGTCACCAAGCATGGCCGTTAAAAACCTGGGCACGGATGGTGGCACGCAAAGGCATCACTTGGCAGTGGCTCCGGCGACCTCGCTTACGTCAGCCGACAACGGCAAATTGTGTTTCATTAGAGGTGGAGTCGCTGGTCCAGGAGATGATTGCCAAGAATGTCATCATCCCGGTCCCTCCAGATTACCCTGTATTCACGTCAAAACTGTTTTTGGTTCCCAAACGGGACAGTGTTCAGATGAGGCCGGTCGTAGACCTGTCTTATCTGAATCTTCACATTTACAACGAGTCTTTCAGAAAGTTAACAGTTCATCAAATCAGGCTAACACTTCCGCCGGGAGGCTGGATGTGTTCCCTAGACCTGACAGACGCCTATTGGCACGTGTCGGTCAACAAAAGATTTCAAAGGTTTCTGGCCTTGAGGATCAGGCACCAAAATTTTGTTTTTCAGAGGATGCCGTTCGGTTTGAACCTAGCACCTCGAGTATTCACGAAACTAGTCCGGCAAGCCCTGATGCCGTTGTTAAAACAGGGAATCAGAGTGTTGTGGTATCTAGACGACTGGCTGGTGGTGGCAGAGACACAACAATTATGCATAAAACATGTCAATATCATTTTAAATCATGTCAAAACTCTAGGCT
The DNA here is from genome assembly GCA_032716605.1 of Paralithodes platypus. Lineage (NCBI taxonomy): Eukaryota > Metazoa > Arthropoda > Malacostraca > Decapoda > Lithodidae > Paralithodes > Paralithodes platypus. Next base: position 6,050,550 of record CM064543.1, read on the forward strand.
TCAAGGTAAATCTGGTAAAGTCAAACCTTGTTCCCTCAAGAGTAATTCAGTGGATAGGGCTGGTCTGGGACACCGCCGCTCTCACTCTGAGTCAGAGTGTGGACAATCGCAACAGGTTTCGCAGGAAACTGTTCAGGTTTCTTCACAGTCTGACTACGACACGAAGAGTCTGGGAGTCTCTGGTCGGCTCTCTCAACTGGATTCAGCTAACTGTCAAGTTGGGCCGGTTGAAAGTAAAATGATTAATATTGGAAGGCAACAAATATTTCCCACTCTTACCGGCGGGAAAATTATGGCCCATACCAAAATTAATCCACACCTTACTAGCGGTCTGGGCGAAGAGGGAAACATTGCACTCAATCATGTCATGGACCTCTCCTCCTCCAACGGTATGGGTAGACACGGATGCGTCGGGCACCATAGGGTGGGGATTTCAGTCAAATCAGGGGCACCAGGGTCAGGGGCTTTGGTCCCACTTAGAAATCTCTCACATAAATGTCAAAGAGTTACTAGTCCCCTTGTATTTCCTTCAGGCTCACGGCCCGGCGTTACGGGGCAAGTCGGTGGCCTTCAGAATGGACAATCTGAATGCAGTTCACTGTATTCAGAAACAAGGGTCAGCGAGGTCAAGGAAGTTGCTACTCGTGTCGGAAGAGATTTTTGTTCTAGCCAGCAGTCTAGATATTTATCTTCACGCATCTTATCTCCCAGGCGTAGCGAACGTCTGGGCAGATGCTCTGTCCCGGAGACAGAGCACGACAGTAGAATGGGAGCTCAAGCAACCCATTTTCGACCTAATGATTGCGGAGCTCTCCCATCCACAAGTGGATCTTTTTGCGTCCGAGGAGACTCACAAGCTCCCTCTATACCTCACCCGCGGGGCGATAACGCCGGCAGGGGGGCCAGACGCCCTAGTGACAGACTGGAACAGATGGAGCTCCATCTATCTGTTTCCGCCGCCAGATGCGTCACTAATGTGCCACGTAGTGAACAAACTACGAGTTTATCGAGGCTTAGTCTCGCTAATCGCGCCCCTGTGGCCGGCGCAGGTGTGGTACCAGCAATTAATAATGTGGTGCCCGGACCCGGTATCGCTCCCGGTCGGGTACTTCCACTTAGACACGATTGGCAACCTAGCGACCTCGCTGACTTTTGCATTATGGACATTCAGGAGGCCAAGTGGCTAGCACCATACGGTAGGGATGTGACCAATAAATTGCTCAATCAATATACTCAGTCTACTAAGCGACAATATCAATCACATTGGAAAGCTTTTACTTCTTGGATTGTTAGAACGGAACAAACTGTACCCTCAGTGGCATTGGTTTTTAATTACTTGAACTATCTGTTTGAGCAGAAACGTTTATCTGTGTGTACTTTGAAGAATCACTTAACTGCGATTAGAGTGCCCTTTTTCGACCTTACAGGTCTATCCATACCGGTGGCGGAGGAAACAGGATTTATGAGAGCGTGTTTTAAACTCCGCCCACCTCCCCGTCAGCTCATGCCTACTTGGTCTCTGGACAAAGCTTTGTCTTTACTTCATTCTCGTCTGTATCAAAATACTGCAGACTTTGCTTTAATCTTAAAGAAGGCAGTTTTCCTTTTGGCTTTGGCCACCGGAAACAGAGTGTCTGAGCTGGCGGCGATGAGCAACACACCTAATTGTCTTAGGTTTGGTAGACTTAATGATTCAATTTCCATTGCACCCTCCCCGGCGTTTGTAGCCAAGAATGAGCATAGTGCACACGTGTTTTCTGAGTTCACGGTGCCGGCGTTAAAAAGGGGAAAGGTGCATCATAATTTATGTCCAGTGCAAGCTCTAACCAAATATTTGAGAATAGCTCCTCAAAACCCCCAAGGTGCTTTATGGGTAGCGAGTACGGGTAAACGCTTACTTAAACGGCGATTAGCCTCTCTCTTGGTAGAAGTCATTAAAGAGAGTAATCCCGGCGTTGTGGGTAGGGCCCACGATTTACGCAAGTGGGCGGCCTCTTTACGTTTCCTGAAAAACTTTTCAGTTGAAGATATTGCGTCCACACAGTTGTGGGCGTCTAATCATACGTTTCTCTCTAGATACTTGTCAGTTGCTCTAGACAAACCTTCCTTACCATGTATAGCTTTAAGGCAGAGGGTCTAGGTGGCCCTGCAGTCACTTATGTTTACTTTCACGGAAGGGGGGGGGGGTGCAGTCAGTTGACATAGGACACCCTAGACCCCGCCGGAGTATGAGAGCTGTGATACAATTTAAGGTTAAAATGTGATATGAAAATTTCTCTGCGAGAAATTGTGCTAGTACAAGGTTTAGTACAAAACAACGGTGTTGTTATAGTAGTTTTAGCTGCGAAAGCAATGTAATATTAGTTCAATGGAGTTCATTTGCAATTGATCTCCACATGTATTTTGGGGTTTATGATGTGCACATATAAACTTATAACTTATTATTTTTGTCACCACTCGTTGAGTGGGGTGCCTTTTGTAACTACAGATCTGTGTTCAGAATCTTCAGGGTTACCCATTTTTGTCGGGCAGGCTTCTTTGAAGCACGCACCTGCCTGAACCCCTTTTTCTTGTATATTTCCGGCCTACGCCGTATTAAATACATTTTTCAAAAGTAAGAATACTATGTGGTTGTTTTTATTATCTGCTTTTCTAGAGTTATGATATGATTACGAATGTCCCCCTCCAGTCTTAGATATCAGGCATGTTCGTCAATGATGGAGGGGCCACTAATAAATTATAGGTTTGACTCCTGTAAGGAGATAAAGAAAACCTAATATTTAGTAGTGGCCCCGTAATCATTGACGACTGGGGCCCTCCCGACCGTCCCCTTCCCATTCGTTGATGTATTAAGGATTTTGGTTTACTTGATATGTCAGTGAAGGAGGAATGACGCCTGAATCAGCGTCTGGTCAGAAATCCACACAAGTACATCCACGATATGATGGAAAGCTTATTGGATAGTTATTCTTATTTTCTTTTATTTTTATTTTTTACGAAGTTTTTTCGTAGTGAGAACCCAATTCATAATGACTGAAGCCATGAGTGAGGTCGCGTGCGCTCATGATGAAGGCTCCTCAGTTTTTAAATGCTCTGCGCGGTAGATTCAAACTACGGCGGATTAGTGTTTGAAGAGGATGCCTTATGTAATAGGCATGTTCGTCAATGATTACGGGGCCACTACTAAATATTAGGTTTTCTTTATCTCCTTACAGGAGTCAAACCTATAATTTGGTACGATCTTTAACCCTTACAACCTGATGACATTATTTTCCATTGTAGCTTAGCTACCTTCAGACGATTTTACTCCGCTTAGAAAGGACCTCCTCCAATTAAGAGATTAAAAACTATCTCCATGAACCATGAACCCTTTAACTCTGACATAAATCTTTAACTTAAATAATATCTTCTTGAAGTATCTAAATTTAAGTCAAATTTGGCATCACCTCATGAACTGTAAACACACACACACACACACACATAGGCCTATATATATATACAGTATACAGTATATACAATATATATATATATATATATATATATATATATAGAGCCAGAGAGAGGGAGATAGAGAGAGAGGAGAAGAGAGAGAGAGAAGAGAGAGGGGAAGGATTTGAAGAGGGAGGGAAGAGAGGAAGAAGACAAGAGAGGGAAAGGAAAGGGAGAGGGGCAATGGACAGGAGAAGGGGGACGAGGAAGACAAGGAGAGGGGAGAGGAGAGGAGGGAGGAAGGGGGGAGGAGGAGAGAGAGGAGAGAGAGAGAGAGAGAAGAGAATGAGAGAGAGAGAGAGAGAGAGAGAGAGAGAGAGAGAGAGAGAGAGAGAGAGAGAGAGAGAGAGAGAGAGAGAGAGAATATGAGGGATATTAAAGAAAGAGGAAGGCAGAAGGCGATAAGTAGTTTGGGCCAAGGATGAAAAGAAAGGAAGAGCATGAGATAAATTAAGGGGAGATTTCTAGATTGTTCACTAGACCTCCATCAAGCTTATAATTACACCCACTAGACCCCCTTTCAAGATAAATTTGTAAATGTTTCGGTCTTCCTCTTAAAGTACAGGCTCGCTGCCGCACGCCAAGAAAAAATCGATATCTAAATGGCACGAAAGGTCTTAAAATTTACAGAAATGGGGCGAAAATTCTTAAAATCGCCAAACTAAATGGGAGAATGTCTTAAAATCTCAAAAGCAATGGGGCTAAACATGAGGAAGATAGCGGCCCAGAAAATAATCCCTCAGGTGGAAAACTCCTTAATGAAGGTTATAAAACAATAGGTGGGTGGAGACGGGGCAGGAATTGGGGAGGGTGGGGATAATTTATGAAGGGAAGGAGGGGAAGAGGTGGAAGAGGTGGAAGAGGGGAGTTCATAAAGGGAGGGGTAATATGGAAAGGAAAGAGGAAGGAATTGGGGAGGACGGGGGTAATAAAGCAGGGAAGGAGGGGAAGAGGAGGAAGAGGGAAGGTCATAAAGGGAGGGGCAATATGGAATGGAAAGAGGAAGGAAGGAAGGGGAGGGGGAGAGGGAAGGAGATTATAGATAGGAGGAAGGCCACAGAGAAGGGGATATATATATACTGTATATATATATATATATATATATATATATATATATTGCAAATTTTTCAGTTAAGATCTGAAATTGTTGTTGGTTCTTTCAACATTGTAATTGTGGATAGTATTTAGCCCATTTGTATTATGAGAATGACAAAAACAAATGTTTGCAGTGGAACTTCTAGGAAAACTCGATTCATGCAAGAGCAGGTTTAATGGAACCTATCTAAGACATTGTTGGATTAATAATGTTCTGGAGGGGCGGGCCATGAGGGGGGGAGGTGAGCCTAAACTAGGTTGGTAATAACAAAATGTTAATAATACTATTGGATCGCATAATTAAAATTATGGAAACTACGAATGTATAATAATAAGTAGCAAGAAAGCTTTGTAAAATACATATCTACGCCTTGTGGGAATACCCTGCTGAGATGCGGTGTATATCACATTTTGAATAGAGGAAGAATTTTGTATATAGATCCGTAGGCTTTTGAAAAAGTATATTGATGATACCAGATACAATCAATAATCACAAAGTAAACATATTCGCTATGTGCAGCAAATGGTGTTTTTAGAATAATAAATTACCTATTTTTATTATGTATTGTAAATTTGAGAGACATGCCAGTGATTATATACCTGATAAAAAAGTTGGTAAAAAAAGTATTTTAGAAAATTAATAATGTGTTCAAATGTAAACAACAAATGTATTCCCTTGCAACAACTAAGTAAACACTGGTTATTACTGGAGGATATTATTACAATAACAGTTATTTATAATAACTCCTGATGTACAACGTGCTTCCTGAGAACACGATATATATATATATATATATATATATATATATATATATATATATATCTATATATTGTGATATTGATATCAATTATATACATATATATATATATATATATATATATATATATATATATATATATATATATCACAATTGGGGTGCCCGGAGTAGTAAAATAGATAGTTGAAAGAGCATGGTATGTGGGTATGAGAGGTGGCAGGGGGGGGGGGGGGTTGAGGGGAAACACAGGGTAGGGAGGGAGGGAGGGAGGGGTGAGGGTAACTCCACTAACCGTAAGGAAACTGACAAGACGAGGGGATTTATGGTATCGTAAAAGTGGGTACCATCCCGACCCCCTCATAATACCCCCCCCCCCCCCCCCTCCCTCCCTCCCTCCCTCCCTCTCTCTCTCTCTCTCTCTCTCTCTCTCTCTCTCTCTCTCACACACACACACACACACACGCCCATACAATTGCGTGCACATATATCTTTCATAAACTCACACACATAATCTCACTAACAAACAAATACACACAAACATTTCACACTCTCTCACACAAATATTATTCGTACATATAATTATCTTATAGTTTCTCCTCAATTTGGGAATATGAAATAATGTATTGTGGTGTGATATTTCCGTAGAATTACACAGTGTGATTACTAATTACTATATAAATAATTACTAGTGTACAGTATATACTAGTGCATACAAAATAATATTATTAATACTAATAATAATACTAATAATAATAATAGTTGTAAATGAGCAAGCGACTGATATTCCTTTACATTAATAATAACACATTTTATCTACGATATCGATGATGATTAAATGTCTGTCAATATCATGTATAATTTATACAACCAGAAGTACAAATGCTGCCACGCCAACCAGATGAAGTTATTATAGCAATTATACTATTACAATCTTATAAAAGGCGAATTAACAATTAAATTAATTATTTGAATATAATGTTAATTATGAAAGATTTATGCTAGAACATTTTCAAACTCACAAGATTTATGCTAGACATTTTTCAAACTCACAACGATTTCATTATTTCATTCCAGCTATCACCACACGATTTCATTATTTCATTCCAGCTATCACCACACGATTTTATGGAGCTTAGCAAACACCTCATACTGCATAATGAAAGGGTTGACGTCATCTTGTACTTTTGGTTGTACTGTACATACTGTATCACTCTTACTCGTTCACTTAATATACTGTACTGTGTATGTAGCTTATGTAAGTATAATAGTGTGTGTGTGTGTGTGTGTGTGTGTGTGTGTGTGTGTGTGTGTGTGTGTGTGTGTGTGTGTGTGTGTACGTGTGTGTGTGTGTGTACGAAGGAGTAGGCTACAACGATAAAATTAACAACAGCATAATTATTTTTTTACTAGGCAGGGTTTGGACAATATGCCTTGCCTACTGTATGTGAAAAAATGGCTACCATAACATAAGAACATAAGAACATAAGAAAATGGGAGTCTGCAGAAAGCCGATTGGCCTACACAAGGCAGATCCCTGTCACACCCAACCCTAATTATAAGCCCAGCTTAAAAACACCATTAGGACTTACCTCACCGAAACGGTCAGAGGTCAGAAAAACGGGGATCTGCAGATCCCCACACCTGGGCCACACCTGACAAATCACCCTCACACCCAACCCATCTCGTCCATATGACTATCTAATTGTATCTTAAAGTTCCCTATCGTTCTTGATCCCACTATAGCATTTGGTAGCCTATTCCACCTATCTACAACTCTGTTACCAAACCAATATTTGCCTACATCTTTCTTGAAACGAAATTTATCTAATTTGAAACCATTTGTACGAGTTCTTTCGCTATCACTGAGCTTTAGTACATTTTTCATGTCCCCTTTATTAATCCCACTAACCCACTTGAATAACTCTATCATGTCCCCTCTAACTCTGCGTCTCTCTAACGAATGTAAGCCTAATTTCTTCAACCTTTCTTTATACCGAAGATTTCTAATATTATGGATCATTTTTGTCATTCTACGTTGTACTCTCTCCAATGAATCTATGTCCATTCTGTAATGAGGACACCAAAATTGAACAGCATAATCCATATGGGTATCACTAATGACAAGTAAAGTTTTAAGATAACATCAGCAGTTCTGTTACTCACACTCCTAGAGATGAACCCGAGAATCCTGTTTGCCTTGTTTCGAACGCTTATACACTGTGTTCTAGGCTTCAAATCATTGCTAACAAACACACCTAGATCTTTCTCACAATTCGAGTTTTCTAATTCCATATTAGCTAGTTTATATTTAACATTTGTATGCATCTTCCCTATCTTTAATACCTTGCATTTGTCAATATTATACTCCATCTGCCAATTTACTGACCAGTCGTGTAAGGTATCTAGATCCCTTTGGAGGCACTCTATATCTCTATCTGAATCAATTGTTCTCCCCATTTTGGTATCGTCTGCAAATTTACTTATCCTACTAGTTATACCTAAATCAAGGTCATTAAACAAACAACAGAGGACCTAATACAGATCCCTGGGGGACACCATTTGACTGCTCCCCATTCTGACTTCGTACCATTTATGCTGACTCTCTGCTTCCTACCAATTAGCCATGATGTAATCCATCCCAACAACGCCCCACCTATTCCATGTGCCTCAACCTTTCTCATCAATCTCTCATGGGGGACTCTGTCGAAAGCTTTACTGAAATCTAAATATATTATATCATATGACTTGTCATTATCTACTGCTTCATATACCTCTGAGAAAAAACTAAGCAAATTAGTAAGAGAAGAACGTCCCTGAGTGAATCCATGCTGATAAGAATTTATTAAATTAAATGTATCTAAGTGGTTTCTAATTTTACTAGCAATAATTGACTCTAGTAGCTTTCCTATGATTGATGTAAGACTAAAGGGACGGTAATTGGATTCTATTGATTAGTCACCTTTTTTGAAGATCGGAACTACGTTTGCAAGCTTCCAAGCTTCTGGAACTATACCTGTCTCTAATGACTTGTTAAATTCCATTCCTCTATATTTGTCTTTGTTCCTCTTCTCTACTCTCTTATTTTCCTTGTATTCCTCTGCAAGGATTATATTCTATAGCTGTTTTACATGAAACCTGAACCATAAATACATCTTAACCTAACCTTGGATGCAGCTTATGTTCACTACTTTACAAATCCTATGTATCCCGTATGACAAGAATATCTGGCGTTTATGTGGACAATATCTGTGTGTAGTTTACTGTGTTCACTGTAAGGAGATGGGAAGTTTGTTTGGTTCCAACTTAAATATTTTATTATGACAAGATGAAAGTAAAAAACAAATATGGGAACACAGAAAACAACTTCTAATATATTAAAAATCGACAAAATACGTAAATAATAATAATACAAATACTTATATAAACAAAAATATATATATACCGGTATATATATATATATATATATATATATATATATATATATATATATATATATATATATATATATATATATATATATATATATACATTCACTATTTTGTATGTATTCACTATTTTGTATGTATAACAAGAAGGCTGTTCCCGACTCACCAATCGCTCCAGTTTAAAACTGACATGGAATATGTGTACAAATCCCCATATGCAGTACGGTACAAAATGTAATGGAATTCATTAACAAATTAAAACAAAACAAAACATAACTATGATACATAAACGAATCTATTCTAACATAGGGCTTCATGTACAGACGTGGTCATGAATTTCTGAACAATACATGGTGGAACATTTCTGACACACCAACGAAACATTTAATACAACTGCTAGAGCCACACTCATCTTCTAAGGGCTTTCACTAGCCAATTTACTTTTTCTAGGTTTTATCTTAAAGAGGTGTTCAAGTATTCCATCCGGCCTCCTTTTTTACCTGTTTTGTAAGATCTGTCGAGAAAAGAAAGGCTAATAATTCGAAAACGCAGTTAGTGGGGGTAGAGTGTACTGTACAGTATAATACTCGTCTATTACGTTCGAACAGAAACACAATACCGGTACTTATGTACTCCATTCCATTGGGTTACTACTCAGTAAGTTTTGTCTCACGTGAATGAAAGGGTTTTTCGATGATTTTATAACAGTTTCCTCTGATATAATTTTATTTATCAACATGTATATACTGTATATTTATAAGAAGATAAATACACTAGGACAATACATGACGGCATTCATCACTCCAACTTGAAGATAAACTGCTAACGATATAGGACACTGTGTAGTACACATATAGTAACGCAAATACTACATCTTAACCTAAACTAACCAGTTCTAAGTTACTCCAATCTTATAATATTCCATATCAATGCACATGTAACAAATCTATAAATATAATGAACTTCTGAATTTTAATGTGTGTGGGTATAATTTAAATAAGAAGTGAAACAATACACACAATGTCGGGTGTCTCTAGCCTAGTCCCTATCCAACAAATATTCCCATCCTAACTCGCTTTTAACATGATCGATCTCCTTACTATTGCCATGGTTTATGTGTCCATTTCTATAGCCTTCCATTACTTAGGGAGACTTCGATGAATACGTTCAATTTCAGGAAGGCGAGTTGCATGCCTAGCTTTGTGGAAGTTAATACTCTCGGATTTTTCAAGGGATGTGTTTCTAATAAGTTTTAGAGAATAGACAATACAAAATAAAATAATAAAAACACTTCTTAAACCACCGTTCAAAACTGATAAATTATCAATTATTCGCATTATTTTTATGAAACCTTTTAACCTGTCTTATGACAGAGAGAGAGAGAGAGTGAGAGAGTGAGAGTGTGAGAGAATGAGAGTGGGAGTAAGTAAACATAGTGGAGTGGAGACAGTGTGTAGGTCAGGCTGTAAACATTGTCTGGGCGGCTGGCTGGCTGTGTGTGTCCACCGTTTGGAGGATGTCATCTTTAAAACATGATGAATAAGAACTGTATTGAATGAAGTTTCATGTGTGCAAATAATGATGAATACAAACTGTATTGAATGAAGTTTCATGTGTGCAAATAATGATGAATACAAACTGTATTGAATGAAGTTTCATGTGTGCAAACAATATTTTTATCTTTAACCATTTTTGTTTCATTTACCTTTGAAATGTGGGATTTTTTTTATTTTTATTTTTTGGGTCACGCTGTAGTTTCATATTTTTCCATTTAGTAACGATAAATTAGCTGCTAAGAGATTCAATTTATCGTCAGTTGAAAAGAAACAGTAAAGAGTACAGAGTGCAGAGTAAGAAACAGAAACAGATTGTATCACATTCGTAAATTTTAAGTTCAGAGTTATGTAGGTAATAACACTATACTCATTAAGACACTATATTTATGAATTTCCATACCATTGACCTTTTTAATAAGATTATAATGTTTTCATTCAAGCTATCACTAGCCAATTTTCATAAGACTTAAGAAAGATAGTAGAGCTAAAATTATATAAACAACTTGGAATGTACATTCTAATGACATTTTTATTTGGTACTTACACATATTGCCAGAACATCATAGTCAGCTTTGAACTCATCTCTCTACAGTCTACACCATATGGCAAAGTAGTACGGTAACTAACACCTTTTAACTATCACAGATTCTTAATAAACAGCCTAAAATCGCAACTATAATGATAGCCAGAATAAAATGAAAATAGCGTCCTCGTATTCTGAAGAGGTTAATAAGCATATTATACATTATTTAGAATAATATCCATAACATCAATCAATACCTGATGGTTATAAATTAGTTTGTATTATGAACAAATAATTAAGCTTTAGGATATTACATTCACTTGATATTATTTATATATTACATACACATAATGCACAACAATCGGTGAGTTTGATATTCGAGTAAATGCATCCTGGTTGCACCAACTAAGAAATTGAAGCACCATATAGAATACTACTGATCACTAGTCTAACACTCATTACTGAATATTATTCTATTAGGAAACGACATGCAGCACATTTGAAAGACTAAACACAAACTTTTTGCGAAGACCATACTACCAAATAGATAGTCATTGCAAAAACTAGGTAACACCCATTATATAGACTATAATAGCACCCATTATAAACAATAATACAAGGATAAATCTATCACCCATTATAAAGACTATTATAGCACTTAGTTTAAAGACTATTAGAGCACCCATTATGAGGACTATTATAAAGACTAGTCCAACACCCGTTACAAAGACTATTATATCACCCATTATAAAGACTATTTTAAAGACTAGTCCAACACCCATTATAAATACTATTTAGAAGACTAGTCCAACACTCATTACAAAGACTAGGCCAACACCCATTATAAAGACTAGTCCAACACCCATTATAAAGACTATTATAGCACCTATTATAAAGACTAGTCCAACACCCATTATAAAGACTATTATAGCACCCATTATAGACTATTATACAGACTAGTCCAACACCCATTATAAAGACTATTTTGAATACTAGTCCAACACCCATTATATAGACTATTATAAAGACCATTATAAAGACTAGTCCAACACCTATTATAAACACCATTATAAAGACTAGTCCAACGCCCAATATAGACTAGTCCAACACCCATTACAAAGACTAGTCCAACACCCATTACAATGACTAGTCCAACACCCATTATAAAGACTAGTCCAACACCCATTACAAAGACTAGTCCAACACCCATTACAAAGACTAGTCCAACACCCATTATAAAGACTAGTCCAACACCCATTACAAAGACTAGTCCAACATCCATTACAAAGACTAGTCCAACACCCATTACAAAGACTAGTCCAACACCCATTATAAAGACTAGTCAAACACCCATTACAAACACTAGTTCAACACCCATTACAAAGACTAGTCCAACACCCATTATAAAGACTAGTCCAATACCCATTATAAAGACTAGTCCAACACCCATTACAAAGACTAGTCCAACACCCATTACAAAGACTAGTCCAACACCCATTACAAAGACTAGTCCAACACCCATTACAAAGACTAGTCCAACACCCATTACAAAGACTAGTCCAACACCCATTACAAAGACTATTATAAAGACTAGTCCAACACCCATTACAAAGACTAGTCCAACACCCATTACAAAGACTAGTCCAACACCTATTATAAAGACTATTATAAAGACTAGTCCAACACCCATTATAAAGACTAGTCCAACACCCATTATAAAGACTAGTCCAACACCCATTATAAAGACTAGTCCAACATCCATTACAAAGACTAGTCCAACACCCATTATAAAGACTAGTCCAACACCTATTAGAAAGACTAGTCCAACACCCATTATAAAGACTAGTCCAACACCCATTATAAAGACTAGTCCAACACCCATTACAAAGACTAGTCCAACACCCATTACAAAGACTAGTCCAACACCTATTACAAAGACTAGTCCAACACCCACTACAAAGACTAGTCCAACACCCATTATAAAGACTAGTCCAACACCCATTACAAAGACTAATCCAACACCCATTACAAAGACTAGTCCAACACCCATTATAAAGACTAGTCCAACACCCATTACAAAGACTAGTACAACACCCATTATAAAGACTAGTCCAACACCCATTATAAAGACTAGTCCAACACCCATTACAAAGACTAGTCCAACACCTATTATAAAAACTAGTCCAACACCCATTACAAAGACTAGTCCAACACCCATTACAAAGACTATTCCAACACCCATTATAAAGACTAGTCCAACACACATTACAAAGACTAGTCCAACACCCATCATAAAGACTAGTCCAACACCCATTATAAAGACTAGTCAAACACCTATTATAAAGACTAGTCCAACACCCATTACAAAGACTAGTCCAACACCCATTACAAAGACTAGTCCAACACCCATTATAAAGGCTAGTCCAACACCCATTACAGAGACTAGTCCAACACCCATTACAAAGACTAGTCCAACACCCATTATAAAGACTAGTCCAACACCCATTACAAAGACTAGTCCAACACCTATTACAAAGACTAGTCCAACACCCATCATAAAGACTGTTACAGAGACTAGTCCAACATTCATTATAAAGACTAGTCCAACACCCATTATAAAGACCATTATAAAGACTAGTCAAACACCCATTACAGACAAGTGTAACACCCATCATAAAGACTGTTACAAAGACTAGTCCAACATTCATTATAAAGACCATTATAAAGACTAGTCCAACACCCATTATAAAGACTAGTCAAACACCAATTACAAAGACTAGTCCAACACCCATTACAAAGACTAGTCCAACACCCATCATAAAGACTGTTACAGAGACTAGTCCAACATTCATTATAAAGACCATTATAAAGACTAGTCCAACACCCATTATAAAGACTAGTCAAACACCCATTAGGCTACAAACTAGTGAAGCACCCTTCATAAGGACTGTTACAAAGACAAGTCCAACATTCATTATAAAGACAATCGTAAGGATTATTAAAACACCACTTATACAACCACTAAAGCGCCTATTAAAAAGACTTGTAGAACACCAATTTTTAAGAATATTTTTAAGACTAGTCCAACGCCCATTATGAAGACAATTATAGCAGCCATTATAACGCCTATTATAACACCCATTATAATATATATTACAGCACCCATTATAAAATTATTAGAGCACCCATTAAAAAGACTATTAGGGAGACTAGTTCTACACCTATTATAAAGACTATTATAGCACCATTATAAGGACTATTATAGCACCCATTATACAGACTAGTACAACACTCATTATAAAGACTATTATAGCACCCATTATAAAGACTATTATAGCTACCATTATAAAGACTATTATAGCACCCATTATAAATACTAACCCAACACCCATTATAAAGACTATTATAGCACCCATTATATAGACTAGTGTAACACCCATTATAAAGACTATTATAGCACCTATTATAAAGACTAGTCCAACACCCATTATAAAAACTATTATAGCATCCATTATAAAGACTATTATAACACCCATTATAAAGACTAGTCCAGCACCCATTATAAAGACTATTATAGCATCCATTATAAAGACTGATCCAACACCCAACATATATACTATAATGGCATCCATTATATAAAACATTATAGCACCCATTATAAATTAGACTATCATGAAGACTATTATAGAACCCATTATAAACACAATTATAGCACCCATCATGTATGTATATATGTATATACTTCCAGTTCTTAGGGTATGGGACCACTTTTGCGTTCCCTCACCCCTTACTCTGTCTCGTCTAGTAGGTGAATTTTACAAGAGGAGGAGGATTCCTAGCCTCCTGCACCCTGAAGGAAAAAGTAGAACAGTAAAAGACACAGACAGAAACAGCTAAGGTTGGATAGAGGATGCCAAACCTCACTCTGGATAGGACCAACCCTCACCCGAAAAAGAAAAAAAACACACACACAAAAACAAACTTGCTTGATTGATGTCATGATTTGAGTATGAAACTCTACGGTCCCACACAGATCTGTATGACTTGTTGTTTTCTTCAAATGCAGGTGAACAATTATTGAGGTCGAGGTTTGGTGGCCCTCCCAGGCCAACATAGTATTCTTTATTTTGAGGTCTATGATCTTTTGCAAGCGCGTATTTATAATTCGATTGGAAGAGCTTGCGACTTCGATAACAAATAGACGTTCGAATCTGGAGCAAAGCCGTCAGGTTTAACAAAAAATATCCACCAACTTGCAATATACTGTAGATGTCCAACCATATTCAACATTTTGCGATAGAAACACTTGCAAGACTAATAAATTAACATGAGTTCTACAGTGCACAAATACAAACGTTGCCTTATAATGGCAAATCAAGTTATTTTCCTCGCAAACCTTTATGTATGTAAAACTGCTTTTGTTCACGAGTTACTACAATCAATGACTCGCGGTCACACCTTCCCTAATTACGATGACAATTTAATAACACAGTCTATGGCGGGCACGTACACAATCGCGCTAATAAGTCATGTCCCAGCTGTCATTATGTTTGGCTCGCTCTGTGCTGTATTGATGTCTGTCAGATGTTGAATAGGATGGGTAAGTGTAGGAACATGTTTGTATATTTTACTCAATATGAAGAAATGAAGCTTAAATACTGCTGATACCAATTATTGATTAACACATACTTGGTGTCGAGACATAACTTATTACCGTGATTGTACAATATCCCCGATAACATAAGGAAGTCACGAAGGGACCAGACTAGCAGGAAGAACGCAGTAGATCGTCTTATTTAGCCAGAATAAAAACGTTCCATATAGTAGGCTACCCAGCTATTTTAAGACAAATTTCCTATTTCACTTAAGGTAATGAAAGATGTCAACTTAAATTATGAATGAAGTTATCGTTAAGGACGTTACGGCTGGCATATCCAATATTACTAAACTATGAATATAACCAACTATAAATCCTTATAACTAAAATGATTAACATGCCACTCATATTGACTAATTACTCTACTAACAGTTTACTTGAACATTAGGTACTGTCAAAATCAATGTTAGCCGAAAAACCTAATTTGTGTGAAATCCTCTACGTGACACAAATAGTAATACTAAAACACAAGAGGATTGTTAAGGACAAGTAATAGTACCGGGTAATTTAAAATTAGTATTTTGAATGAACAAGGTTATCGGCGAATTATTGACTATGGCTGCATCTACATATACTTCTAGAAATGAACAAACTGTTTAAAAATGTACGTATTGCTGCTGAAACTCGTTAATTAAAGCTATGAATAGTTGATCATGATTGGAAATGTGTCAAATGATCACATATTCATAATTATATTATTGCAGAAGAGCATAAACTGCATAAAACTAATTTGATTCAAGGTACAACTTATTATCTATATACACACTATAGAATTACTGCGGACTCATTACTACTAACATAATAAAACAAAGATGAATCTAAATCTGCATAATCATCGACTACTCAACTAAGGTAAGACCACTAGACCATTATTCTATGCCATTTGTCTGATGTACTGGCCACGAAAGACAACCCCATCCTACCTGGAAGAAAAACAGAAAACAATATTTATAACACAGATTAGATAAGTGATATTTTAGTAATGTTCATTCATTTACAAAATGTCGAGCTGTATATAGAGCAATGTAGAGATGCCGTGAATAATTTTAAATCTTAAAACTTGTTTCATTGGGTAAAGCTGGAACACATTTATTGTGAATATCTTTTCAATATATATCTGTCAAATAATACACAAATACAGATTTGTAAATTAAAAGGATTGCATATTAAGCTTACTATAAGAAAACCAACATTCATAGAGAATTATGCGGTTTTATGACGTAGTGGAACACAGTTATGCGTGTATTCTTAAACAATTCTTTCTTTCGCAGCACCATTAATGGACGAAATAACTTGAAACATGGCGTTACCTTTATAAATGGGTATGCTAATACGTGTGTTATCTGTAAACAACATTCACTCCCACAGCATTTGTTCGTTATCAGTCGCTGCCAATGTCATATACAGATTCTCCACTCACAAGCGCTGCCACTCCAACAAAACATTCACCATATAGCTAATCATAAACAATGCATTTAAGCTTTTCATTATGTAAACAAACTGAGAATATGATTCTTAGTGCATTACTTTATTAGCATATTCTTTCTTTAATATGGTATTGTTGGGCAAAACCTCCAAGATTCCCCGACATGAGAAATACGAGACCAAGGGACATAACCTGACGTGTAATCCGTGCATCACCTTATCTTCCAGTAAAAAAGAAATGAAAACACAAATTAGGACTCACTAAGCCAGTTCAAACAAAATACATTCACCCCTTAAGACGATATTCAGGAGTGGCATCTTTTTTATATATATATATATATATATATATATATATATAGTATAAAAAGAAGGATCAGAGCAACGACGGTGTTCATCTTGACGTCTTTATTTCTTGCAATATTTCGGACTAACCTTGTCATTCATCAGCCTTTCAAAGCCGGTCCTATGAAAAACGATTTTTTTTTTCTTAGGAGTATTATAAATAATTTGACCATAATAAACGCATATTAAGGAATTAAAACATGAATTAAGGATAAAAAACAATTAATTAATTTTTGTAATCCTTAATTCATGTTTTAATTCCTTGATATGCTTTTATTATGGTCAAATTATTAATTTTATAATACTCATAAGAAAAAAAAAATCGTTTTTCATAGGACCGGCTATGTTTTGAAAGCCTGATGATGGACTAGGTTAGTCCGAAATATTGCAAGAAATAAAGACGTCAAGATGAACACCGTCGTTGCTCTGATCCTTCTTTTTATACTGAGGATACGGTACCCTAGCGGCCAACCCACCACTAACATTATATATATACTGTAGGATATATATATATATATATATATTATGAGAGAGAGAAAGAGAGAGAGCGAGAGAGCGAAGGGTGTGGAAGCTTGGGTAGCGTGACATAGAGGACCCTAGACAGTGACAGAGAATAATGTCCTCCACAATATACTATGTCAAAGATCTGCCCCCGACCTTAGGAGAGAGAGAGAGAGAGAGAGTTGCGAGTTTCAGGCTATACGGAAATTGGAGCCGTAAAAATGGACATCAAATAGAAATGTAATAATAATGTAGGTTTTTGATGAATAAAAAGTATTTGTTCATGTTCTCCTGCTTTTCCCTCTCCCATACTGTTTTCCTCTCTCCTACTGTTCCCTCTCTCCTACTGTTCCCTCTCTCCTACTGTTCCCTCTCTCCTACTGTTCCCTCTCTCCTACTGTTCCCTCTCTCCTACTGTTCCCTCTCCTACTTATTCCGTTCCCTACTTTTCGTCCCTCTCCTACATTCCCCTTTCCTACTTTTCCTTCTTTCCTACTTTTCCCTCTCTCCTACTTTTCCCTCCCTCCTATTTATCGTTTACTACTTTTCCCTCTCTCCTACTTTCTCCTCCCATATTTTCCCTCTCTTCTACTTCTCCCATCATCTTCAATCTCCTCCACCCCCCATAACCCCTCTTTCTCCTCTTATCTTCTACTTCTCCTCTCCTCCTACTTTCTTTTAATAACCTTATTTGAAGTTTCCTCCCTCTCCCTCTCCCTTTCCTTCCTTCCCTTTGCCCTTTTGCCCTCTCTCCCTTCCATCTCCATTTCTTGACAAGCATAATACCTCATTTACGGAGGACTCTCTCTTTCTTTCTTTCTCTCTCTCTCTCTCTCTCTCTCTCTCTCTCTCTCTCTCTCTCTCTCTCTCTATCTCTCTCTATATATATATATATATATATATACTATATATATATATATATATATATATATATATATATATTATATATATATATATATATATATATATATATATATATATCAGAGTCATGGATTTATGCACTCATAGTCCTATAATATATACTATGACACGTTTCTTTCTCATAGTCTGGAGATTATTAAGCCATTATTATGTTCCTTCCAACAACCAACTATTCTCCTAAAATCGATTAATGAAATTTACAAACACATGTGGCAGTCCGTGGATTCGAACCCAGGACGCTCACACCGAAAATCAACACCTTATGCATCGCACCACGAATACAGTTAAAGGATGGTGGACACTGCCTACGATTTATTATGCAACTTCGAATCCTGCATATCAATCTAAGCATGTACACACATCCCAACTGCAACTCACGTAGGCTATGCATATGTGAATGGAAAGAGCAATTAATGGGGCCTTAACCACTAGGGAAGTCCTCTCGATAAATTACCCCTGAACCAATATCATTATATTAGGCTTAATAAAAGCATATGTCAGTCAACTGGAGCATTGATATATTTGATTGTTAAAGCTCATTTTGAAAATACCATTGCCTTCTGAACATACGTATTTACTTTACTCTTTTGAACTGCAAAATCTTCAGAAATTAATCAGTATACCATGTAAAATTAAATATGAATACACGTTTATTGTGCGTATTGTCATATTACACTCTTCATTATGCATATGTTTATTTGTATTGCAACTTTTATAAATACCAATAGCCTCTACTACCTACTCTGCATTTAATGGGTCATTATACATGAAGCTAATCTTTATAATGGGTATGAAGATATTGTTTGTTGAAAAAATATTCATTTGATGATCTCACACAACTTACCACTTAGCTAGAAAGAGGTATCGAAAGGCAGCGTTGCCAGTTTCTACCAGGTGGCTAACCCAATTATGTGCCATCCTGAATGTTATAAATATAAACCTTATACATCAAGCCTCTGTATTCTGTGTAGTCTCTAGCTTCCCAGTCAATGTGAGGACCTTTTAGCTCATACTGTAAAGATCACCTGGACGGTATCATAATGTTTTCCCTTCATAATCATAATGTACTAACTCGACCTTTTCCTTAACTTTCGTTCTCTTTTATACTTTCTTGTCTACAAGCATAATTTCACATGCATACACAGGGAACCTTACTCACTCCCCCCCCCCCCCCCTCTCTCTCTCTCACATACACACACACACCTTCTCTCTCTCTCCTCTTCTTCCTCCCCCCCCCCCTCCATTCCTTCATCTCCCTGACAAGCGTAATGCCACATTTACCCAAGACTCCCACCTCCCCCTCACTCCCCCCACCCTACCAGGAGCTTGGAGTGTAAACATTGCGTACACAGGGAGAGACAACTGAAGAGGATTAGCTACTGGAGAGGAAGAGCATAAGGGAGGAGGAGGAGGAGGAGGAGAAGCAGGAGAAGAAGATTAGAGGATAAATGTAAAGATGAAAAAAAATTGAGGATAAAGGAAAACATACAGAAGGAAGAGACGAAAAATTAAGAAGAAAAGATTACATAAAGGAAGGGCCTCGATAGTAAACATTGTGAGAGCTGTGATGGAGCAAGAGTGGAGGAAACTGAAAATGAGTATCTATAGTCGAAAGAAGATAGAGCACGAGAAAAGGAGAGTAACACAAATGAAGAGAAGGTGAAAAAGAAGGACCTGCAGTATAAACATTGTACAGTAGGCTATAGTCCATTCATTATAAGTAGGCGAGAGATCTTAACTTCTAGCCTCCATAACTCACAAACTACTAGAGCAGTGATTCTCAACCAGGGGTAAATTTACCCCCTGGGGGTAAAAACTTACATGGCATGGGGTAAATATATCATACCTGAAAACTCAATATTAATTCTATATTACGCTATACATGACTAGGCCTAACCTGTTTTAGGTTTAGAGAAACAGGGAAGACATTGTAAAAAATAACCCCTCCAATCTAGGAAAAATTCAGTTTACGAATAGTTCACCAAAGTAACATTGCACATTTTCCAAACTTGGATGGTGTGTTACCTGAGATAAAAGAAAACATCACAGCACATTTGAAAATCTTGAAGGGTCACTGGCTATATTTCAGAAGACATGATTTTTAGAGATAGATGGATATCAAGACCTTTAACCACTGATCTGCCAGACATGAAGGATGACGACCCAGCAAAAGAAGTTTTGATTGATCTTTTATCCTCAGATATGTATTAATCAAAAACATGAAAATGTTTATGATGAATTTTGTATGAAAATCATAAATTCAATCCCACTTCTTACTCAGCGTGCCTTCAGATTGCTTGTTCCTTTTGTCACTAGATAAATCTAGATAAATGTGAATCAAGGTTCTCTACTTTAGTAGCAATGAAGACTAAGACCAGGAACCGCCTAAAAGCCAACGACGACATAGAAGTAGCGTTGTTTTCAACAGATCCTCGAATATATAAACTGTTGACTCAATGAATCAGCAGTGTTCCCACTGATAATGCTTCTGGTATTGTTGTTTGATCTTGTTTGATATAAGTGGACTGTATATTTATTTCCTTTATCATATTTTACTTCGTGCAAACCTTAAACATTATTTTTGTTTCTATCCTCTGTATTTTGTGAGCCTTTATGGCGGCTATACCTTTTATGTATGGGTGTAAGCAGGTAAATGGCGAAATACATCAAGCCGAGGGGGTAAATGACTGAGGAAAGGTTGAGAATCACTGTCAGTCATCGAGTTGATATTTCTACCATTACGGAAGAGTCCGCCAGGGACTAGGTGTGGGAATTTACGGCCCATTTGTTCTAGCCTTTTTTTAAGTTACAGAGGATAGAAGTTAAGATATCTCGCCTACTTATAATGAATGGATTATAGTAAGCAGTAGGTTCTCCAGCATGGTCTCTGGTGACCAGTAAGGAGGGAAGGACTAGCTACTTGGGAGGACGAGAGAAGATGAGGTGGAGGAGGTTAAAGAAGAAGAAGAGGAGGGGAACAAGAAACTTAACCTCGATTGTAAATGTTGTAGTGAGCGCAAGGACGGAGTAAGGTAACTGGAGAGGAGTGCAGCTAATTTAGAGGAAGGGAGAAGTAAGTGAGGACGAGGAGGAACAATAGAAGACAAAAAGAGAAGACGTATACGAAATGGAACTTATGGAAGTACCTAGAGTGTAAACATGTTGTGCCACACAGCAGAAGAATTAGGAGAAGAGTATAAAGCAAGGGAGGAAAGAGGGGGAGAGCGTGAGAAGGAAGGAAGAATGGGGAGACGAATATGGAGGAAGGAAGGAAAGAGGAGGTCAACATGAAAGAAAGAAAGACAAATAGAATATGGAGGAAGGAAGGAAAGGAGAGGAGACCGTGAAGGAAGGAAGAAAGAAAGTCTAAATAGAATGTGGAGGAAGGAAGGAAGGAAAGAGGAGGAGAACGTGAAGGAAAGAGGAAAAGAGAACGTAAAGGAAGGAAGGAAAGAGGAGAGTAGCGTGAAGAAAGGAAGAAGAGTATTAAGGAAGGAAGGCAAGAGGAGAGAAAACGTGAAGGAAGAATGGGGAGAAGAATATTGAGGAAGGAAGTAAAGAGGAGAAGAACGTGAAGGAAGAAAGAGAAGAATATAAACGAAGGAAGGAAGGGAAAAAGAGGAGAACGGTACAGAAGGAAGCATGGGAAGAAGAATATCAAAGAAGGAAGGAAAGAGGAGGAAAACGTAAAGGAGGGAAGGAAAGAGGAGACTAGCGTGAAGAAAGGACGAAAGAAGAGAAGAGTATAAAGGAAAAAAGAAAGAGGAGGAGAGTATGAAGAAAAGAAGAAAACAGAGAAGAGTATAAAGGAAGGAAGGATAGAAGAATATGGAAAACAGAAGGAAAGAGTAGCGTGTAGGAAGGAAGAAAGAGAAGAGTATGGAAGGAAGGAAGAAAGAGAAGAGTATGGAAGGAAGGAAGGAAAGAGGAGAATGTGAAGGAAGGAAGAAAGAGAAGAATATAAAGGAAGGAAGGAAAGGGGAGAGTAGCGTGAAGGAAGAATGGGGAGAATAATATAGAAGAAGGAAGGAATAAAGGAAGAGTAAAGGAAGGAATGAAAGAGGAGAGTAGCGTGAAGAAAGGACGAAAGAAGTGAAGAGTATAAATGGAAGGATGGAAGAGGAGGGGAGCAAGAAGGAAGGAATGAAGAGAAGAGTATAAACGAAGGAAGGAAAGAGGAGAGAGAAATGAAGGAAGGAAGAAAGAGAAGAGTATAAAGGAAGGAAGGAAAGAGGAGAGAAAATATGAAGGAAGGAAGAAAGAGAAGAATATAAAGGAAGGAAGGAAGGAAAGAGGAGAATGTAAAGGAAGGAAGAAAGAGAAGAATATAAAGGAAGGAAGGAAAGAGGAGAGAGAATATGAAGGAAGGAAGAAAGAGAAGAATATAAAGGAAGGAAGGAAAGAGGAGAATGTAAAGGAAGGAAGAAAGAGAAGAATATAAAGGAAGGAAGGAAAGAGGAGAGAGAATATGAAGGAAGGAAGAAAGAAGAATATAAAGGAAGGAAGGAAAGAGGAGAATGTAAAGGAAGGAAGAAAGAGAAGAATATAAAGGAAGGAAGGAAAGAGGAGAGAGAATATGAAGGAAGGAAGAAAGAGAAGAATATAAAGGAAGGAAAGAGGAGAATGTAAAGGAAGGAAGAAAGAGAAGAATATAAAGGAAGGAAGGAAAGAGGAGAGAGAATATGAAGGAAGGAAGAAAGAGAAGAATATAAAGGAAGGAAGGAAAGAGGAGGGTAGCGTGAAGGAAGAAAGAGGAGAAGAATATAAAGGAAGGAAGGAAAGGGGGAGAGTAGTAGCATGAAGAAGGGTAAGAGATAAAAGGTTTGAAATACGAGTACGGTACAGGAAACCCCCAGCCAGCCAGTGAAGCTCGTGTCTCCTCTCATGACAAAGGCTCCATTTTTGCACCACCTTGGTTTTCAGGTTACCTCCCACACCCTCTCTACACTCTTAAGAAAAATAGGTAAAGTACAATGTAGATACGAGGTGCCGTTGTAAAGGCTTATCCCTCAATACCTTCACCTGACCTGACATCCAATACAGATTAAGGGGCTAGTGGCTGTTTTTTGTTTACTATTTAGCATTGTATTCATATATTTTTCAGTTTCCTCGCTAGACCTCCATCAAGCTTAGAAAGATACCCCCTAGACCCCCCTTCAAGATAAATTTGTAAATTTTTCGGTATAAAAATGTTCCGGCCAAAAGCCAGTTCCCCTAAAAATTAGGCTACAGGCTCGCCAGGAAAAAAATAGACACCTAAATGGCACAAAAGGTCTTAAAATTGACAACGAAATGGGGCGAAAGGCGTTAAAATCGCCAAACTAATGGGCCAAGGAGAGAGAGAGAGAGAGAGAGAGAGAGAGAGAGAGAGAGAGAGAGAGAGAGAGAGAGAGCGAGAGCGAGAGCGAGAGCGAGAGAGAGAGAGAGAGAGAGCGAGAGCGAGAGAGAGAGAGAGAGCGAGAGCGAGAGAGAGAGCAAGAGCGAGAGAGAGTATAAGAATAACCCCCAAGAGTTCTCCTAAATCATGCGGCTGTCTCACAAATAAAGATAAAAATACTATAAAGAAATGCGGCCATCTATTGATAGTTGTACAGAATTTTTACAGTACCCACCATGTTGAAAAAGAGTAAAATAATCAAATGATCGCCCAAATAACACGATAAGGTTTAAATGTTCTCACAAGTTTTACCAAAGAAAGCTATAGTAGTCATTGTGTGTTACTCAGTTACTTGTTCGTCAAGGGGAATCCACGCAATGTGTGTGTGTGTGTGTGTGTGTGTGTGTGTGTGTGTGTGTGTGTGTGTGTGTGTGTGTGTGTGTGTGTGTGTGTGTGTTTAACAAGTGTGTTTAACTGGCGTCATACGATGGTATTTATCCGATACTACACTCAAAGTCCATATTAAAATTCAAAACACACTAGCGAAGGTTAATTTCATATTTACGTTATTTTAAAATTCGCAGCTCAATATCAGGAACACCAAAACACCACGCCTTAAAACACCAAAATATTGCCAAACAACTAAAGAAAATAGACAACTAAATTATTGCTAATACCAGACTCTGATACAGGTGCCTGTGTGACACCACACACTCAATATTATGGTTTATTTACTTGTATTTACCTCTAAACAATGACTGTCAATAACTACTAATGTTAATTTTAATGAGTTCGTTATACTTTTTAGTTCGTTTTCAAGCTTAATATTTTAATAGTAAGTATAAATCAATTATTACACTGTACTAAGATGTGGATTTAAATACGGCATGAAAAGGGTGATTAAAAAGTGTCCATTATAATTTACCCTCTAAAGGTATATTGGTATTGATAAATTCCTCCAATTCAAGAATAAAAATGTATAATTATAATCTAATCTAAGGTAAAACACTCTTAATATACTCAACATGTATATACCTATCTCTCTCTCTCTCTCTCTCTCTCTCTCTCTCTCTCTCTCTCTCTCACTTTTATTATTTTTTAAATAGTGCTCACTTCCTTAGTGTTTGTTCAATACAGGATTGGCAACACACACTAAAACACATGTGGGTATGCAAAGGGTAAATAAAGTGTCCATCATAATGTACCCATTAAATAAATATTGGTAAAACCTATTTAAGGGGGTAGTGCTTGTGTTTGGTCTGTACAATTATCTATTAGTTTATTTTTGAGTTTCCTCGTTAGACCTCCATCAAGATTTAAACCTCATTTCAAGATAAATTTGTACATTCTTCGGTAGAAAAATGTCCCGGCCGAAGGCCAATTCCTTCCACAATTAGAGGCTCGCCACAATTAGAGGCTCGCTATCGCTCGCCAGGAATAAACTCGACACCTACATGGCACGAAAGGTGTTAATATTGAAAAAGAAATGAGGCGAAAGGTCTCAAAATCGCCAAGCTAACGGAAAGGACGTCTTAAAAACTCAATACTAATATGCTAGAGAGAGAGAGAGAGAGAGAGAGAGTCGGCAACTAGACTGAACGCAGACTGTCTATCGGAGCTGTCTGAAATCTTATACAGCTTCCATTAAGAAATATTACTTATCCCTTCTGAAACATGATGTCCTTCATTCTATTCTGGTTAACATTAAGTGATTCTATACAGCTGAGAAAAGACCTATAGTGGTATTTGAAGTGGTAAATCGATATGAATGAACCCTTTGACACCACAGACAATTTCTAAACTGAATAAAATTACCCCATTCATATATTTTCACCAACCAACTTTACTTCTAAACTCAATTAATGAAATCAACAAATACATGTGGCACTCCAAGGACTCGAACCTAGGATACTCACACCGAAATTCCGCGCATTTATGCATTACGCTATCAAGACAGTCATAACATAATGAAATAATGCGTAATGGTATATATAATGGGTTAGATATTCTCCATTGTCAAGAATCCACCCATCCTAGCTTTAGGAATCATAACTACAATATGTGTTTCCCTTACCGTGGTAGAGCTACTATAGTGTATTCGCTGTATGTAGGCGAAACATCATGAACTCTATCCATGTACCGGTAACTTAAAAAAAGGTAGAGCAAATTGGCTGTAAATTTCCACATCTATTCCTTGACTGACTCTTCCCAACTGGTAGAAATATTAACTCGATTAGTCTAGTCGTTTGTGAGTTACAGAGGTTAGAGGTCATGATTTCTCGCCTACTTACAGCGAATAGACTATAGTTCTGTTTATGTTTAAGATGGTCTCAAGATCCTGTTGTCCAAATTGCTTAAGGATTTAATAAGGAGAAATAAAAGGATATATTTTCAAAGATAAGGTTGCCTGGTTTTATCAGTATATCTATAGGCAAAATCCATAACTTAATGTTTGCAATTGAATGAAGACTGTATAAATATTGTACTAAAGTGTATTATGAACATAAATTGAAACAACGAGTACCGGTACATTAATTGTTGTACTGTACTAAATTCTGGTTAACTATACATATAATTATAAACTATTATGCATTTCCCCATTCACTATTATTGTCCACTCTGTGTAAACATTTGGAGACTTTATGTTAATGTGTTAAGTAGATAATTACAAACAAAACACACAGTAGGAATTATAAAGATGACATGAAGAAAGCAAGAGAAATTCAAGAGAGAGGAGTAAATATTTTAATAGAGACAAAGATATAGTGTAAGAGGACCCCCCCCCCCCAACAGCGTCAGATTACTCTCCCCCCCCCCCTCTCTCTCTCTCTCTCTCTCTCTCTCTCTCTCTCTCTCTCTCTCTCTCGCTCTCCGTACATACATTCCCATTAACTGTTAGCATATATTAATACAAGCACACACACACACACACACGCACACAAATACACATATAACACAATCATGACTTATTAATCAATCTAACAATACTGAACATTGACAATCTTTACACAAGGACAAACTAGACGCATATCGCCACACACACTAAGATAAACACAAACATGGTAAGAATCACCAACACTATCATTAAAAGAACCAATCTGTTAATACCAAAACCAACAAAGGAAAAATACATGACTACATGATCCAAACAATATCAATAACACCAATAATATATAGGATATATAGCAAATATATATCCCCGCACTGCAACTACAATCAAACACACTCACCCACACAAATTGTATTATTTTATAGCGCAATGGATAAATGCACTGAATTTCGGTGTGAGCATCCTAGGTTCGAATCCCTGGACTGCCACATGCATTTGTTGATTTCATTAATTGAGTTTAGGAGTAAAGTCAGTTGGTGGAGGTAACATAATAATATATACAGTACCGGTATATATATATATATATATATATATATATATATATACACAGTATATATAGGCTACTGTATATATATATATATATATAGAGAGAGAGAGAGAGAGATATGTGTATATACGTGTGTGTGTGTGTGTGTGTGTGTGCACACTAAATATAAGTTATTTAACCCAACTATAAACATATATTCCCTCGACAAAACTTGTGTGAGTGGCACCTTGAGATTAATACCGTCTGTGCCTCCGTCAGTCCCTGGCACCAAGGTGGCACTCGGCTAATTACTTCCCTACACTTTTAGGAAGGGGCTACAAAGAATACAACAAGGCTTTCCAGCTTTTTCTAAACTTTATTTCATAGCATTACACAAGAAGGTACGGTAGAGATAGTTGAAAGGATGAAAGATATTTTTCAATGAGGCTTTAACAAATGGTTGCAATCTTAAGGAAACTTGTACAAGTGGCGGTAAACTAGAAAGTAATGTATCAATAAGTGAATTTGAAAAATTAAAGGACGGGGTTCTTGTATACATAAGGAGAGGAGAGTGCAGGGGGAAAGAGGATGGGGGGAACAAAGGCCGGGGGGGGGGGGTTCTTCCCAAGATGAATGCAATAATTGTTTATAGTGAAAATAATATATAGTTGTCGTCTGATTGATACAACAAGGGCGGGGCAAAGAAGAGAGAGGGATGGTGGGAGAGGGAGAGGGTTGGTGGGTGGGTTGGAGGGGGACCAAAATAAAACGCAGGTTAATTAGTTCCAAACCCTTCCCCACCATCACAGAACCCGACTGAGGGAGGGGGTGTTGAGAGCTGGCAAGAAGGTGTGGGAGGATGTTCTACGCGATGGAGTGATGTGGGAGGTGGGGAGGTACTGATAATTGTGTGGGAGGGGTGATACTAAATAAATGAAAGTGGGGAGGAGGGGTGATCTGGGTGGGATGTGGGGAGGAGAAGATGGGGAGGTACTGATAATTGTGTGGGAGGGGTGGTACTTAATAATTGAAATTGAAAAGTTATATTCAGCCATCATGTATTACATTATTTGTACAGTACCGGTATTTACAATTTATTAATAATATTCTAGTCGAGCCTTTTGAGAGTAAGCTTAAGGGCAGGTTTTTAGTTTGTTCCCTAGATATCCATCAAGCTTAAGATTACACCCACTTGAGCCCTTTTCAAGATAATTTGTACATTTTTCGGTAGAAAAATTTCCCGGCTGAAAGCCGGTTCCTCTTAAATTACAGGCTCGCTATCGCTCGCCAGGATAAAATCGACACCTAAATGGCACGAAAGGTCTTAAATTTGACAGAAATGGGTCGAAAGTTCTAAAAATCGTCAAAATAATGGGGCGAACGTCTTAACATTAGTAAAGCAATGGGGCTAAACATGGGGGAGACAGGGGTCAAGAAAAAAATCCCTGAAGTGGAACTCTCCCCTTAAAAGGCACCTTACGGGTAGGGTATGGGTAAGAGGGTGTGAGATGTTGTTTTAGGTGACTGAATGATGTGGGTGGAGAGGAGTGTGTGGGATGTGGGCAGGATAAAGTGGGATGGTATTGACAGAATGTGAGATGCTGTTCTAGGTGATTGAGAGATGTGGGAGGAGGAGGGAGTGTGGGTGGGATGTGGTCAAGAGATGGTGGGGCCAAGGTGTGGGCTGATGTTTTAGATAATGTAGTGATTCAGAGGTGGGAAGGAAGGAGTGGTGGGGTGTGGGGGATTGTGGGCTAGGTATAGACAGGAAAGGGTGGAGTGGGAGGGAGATGAGGTAGTAATGATGGGGAAGGTATGAAATGTGTGGTACTCTGTGGTGGAGTGTTGTGGTACTGGTGGGGTGTGGGGGATTGTGTGGTACAGGTGGGAGGGGAAACGATGATTAAGATGGGGAGGTTGTGCTATATGTAAACCAAAACTATAGTCTATTCATTATGACAAGTCTAGAAACTGTGACCCCGGCCTTATCATTGATATTCAGGGCCGGTATCGTAGTTTGTGTAACTGAAAATACCTGAGGTAAAGATGTGACAAAGAGGGATGAGAGGTAAAAGTGAGTGTGAGAGTGGTAGTGATGGTGACGGAGTATCGGGGCTGTTTTAGTGGTGAAGATGATGGAGGGTCTTGGTGGTTATAACATATTATATTATAGCTGGCTTGCACATCACCTTGTAGCAGGAAAGATAAATACGTGCACAGTAAGCTGGTGAAATAGTAAATAATGTGTGTGTGTATGTGTGTGTGTGTGTGTGTGTGTGTGTGTGTGTGTGTGTGTGTGTGTGTGTGTGTGTGTGTGTGTGTGTGTGTGTGTGTGTGTGTGTGTGTGTGTGTGTGTGTGTGTGTGTGTGTGTGTGTGTGTGTGTGTGTGTGTGTGTGCTTATAAACAATATTGGGACACACTATATAATGCATTACCATTAATTATATTTGAAAACTAAAGGAAGGACAAATGCATAAAGTTCGGGAAGAAGGGATTAAAAAAAACACTGCCACGTTTTTAGGATAGTTAAAGAAGGCCTGAGTGTGAGGGAGAGCCTCGGTATAAGGTGCGATAGGTCTGTGTATTTACGAGCATGGGTCCGTTGTTTAGACAATGGTGGTGTTGTTAGAGTTGTTCTGTCACTCACCACACCTCAAACAACCACAGATACCATAACTAGAGTGGTACTCGGCAGAGCGCATACCTCCACCTTACGCCCCATTTCTTTCAATTTTAAGACCTTTCGTGCCATTTAGGTGTCGATTTTTTCCTGGCGAGCAATTTTAAGAGGAACCAGTGTCAGGTGCCAGAGTGACGCCGTGCCAGAGTTCCATGTTAAAACAGCTCATATGCCTTATATATAACCAAAATCAGTTAAATCATGACTGTATTTCGATATATCGTTAAAAAGCATAACCTACCACTATTTACAATAATACTAATGCAGAAAATAACTATATATAACGATAATTTGGTGGGATAAAATTTGGGATCGACTTGTAGAAGGCAGGGGATCCCGGAGCGCTAACCACGATTCTATTTCGGTTGATTTTGCCGTAATGCTATTGCATTTACTAACTTAACCTAACCTAACCTAACCTAACCGAAATACAGTCGTGATTTAACTGTTTTGGTTATTTATAAGGCATATGGGGCTACTTTACCATGGAACTCTGGCACGGCGTCAGTCTAGCACCCTACACTGGCCAATGTACAAAAGTATATCGAAGGGGGCTCTTTGGTGTTATTTTTTTAAAGCTTGATGGGGGTCTACGAAGCAAACTAAAAATCTCCCCTCAAATAACATTGGTAATTGTATGTCCTGGAGGTGTAATGGTTAAGGTGACAAAAATCTGTGTGTGATAACCCAGGTTCGAATCCCGGTGGATCACATATATGCTTTAATTGATTTCATTGGGGGTGTTTGGTGTTGTGGTGAAATTAATAAAATATAGATGAGAGAGAGAGAGAGAGAGAGAGAGAGAGAGAGAGAGAGAGAGAGAGAGAGAGAGAGAGAGAGAGAGAGAGAGAGAGAGAGAGAGAGAGGGGGGGGGGGGGGGGGGGGACAGACGTAGGGTGCGGTAGGTGTATGTATTTATGAGTGTGTGTGTGGGGGGGGGGGGGGGGGGGGGCTGATGTTTAGACAGTGGTTGTGTTGTACTGTATGTGTTGTTCTGTCACTCAATACAACATCTCAAACTACCACCCATACCACAACAACCACCACCACCACGCTTACCACTACAACCACAACTACCATCACAACCATCCAGACTGTCCATATACACAATGAAAGCAGTTCATTAAAAAAAAAATAATAATAAAAATACTACTACTAATAATAACACTAATAATACTAATAATATAAACATAGAATATAGACTGGTACTGTATAATTTATCAGCCTCTCTCTCTCTCTCTCTCTCTCTCTCTCTCTCTCTCTCTCTCTCTCTCTCTCTCTCTCTCTCTCTCTCTCAGGTTAACAGTTCAGTTGTCATCTGAGCCTGAACGTTTCCCCTGGACTGTGTGTGTGTGTGTTTAACTTGATCGGTTCTACAGTTAGGAAGAACACACACACACACACACACACACACACAGGACTTCACAAACATACACACACACACACACAGGACTTCACAAACATACACACACACATACATACATACACACCCACACAGGACTTCACTAACATACACACACACATACATACACACACACACAGAACTTTACAAACATACAGAGAGAGAGAGAGAGAGAGAGAATTTCACACATACACACACACATATACACAGGCCTACACATACATACATACATACACACTACATAGCCACATACACACTCATTGACTCTTGTATTAATAATATACAGTACCGGTACGCAACTAAAACACATCTCAAACACTCCTAAAACACGGTTACGAAGTGAGAGAAAGACGCAACACTCTCTCTCTCTCTCTCTCTCTCTCCCCTGTCATCAAGCACGGCCAAACAAACAAGGAAACAAGTGTTAAAACACCACGGGAAGAAGGGAGGGACAGGGGTTCGATTCCCAGTGGGGATATTCATGTCCCTCACGTCCTATTTTAGTATTATTATTCATTTTTTCAACGACGACTATTATAGCTTGTTTACTGATCTCTCTCTCTCTCTCTCTCTCTCTCACACACACCAAGCACCATGGAGTTAAAACAAGGAAGCAGTTGGTAAAACGGTGTCGAAGGATGAAGGAAAGACGCAGGTTCGACTCCCAGGGGGGCACAAGTTTCCGTAGGGGGGGCTAATCACTCTGGGCTACTTGCATGTCAACAACGCAATTTGGTTTAAAGCGATATATTTAAGCCATATTAACCCCTTCTGTACCGACAACGTTTTTGTAAGTTTATTCTAGCTATATTTAGACGATTTTGTGCAGCTTAAGAAGGCTAAGTGGTAGTAAAATGGTTAAGTGAGATAGTTTGAAGCCTGTTAATTGCTGGAGGCCCTTGTTAAACTGAATAACATTGCTTAATAGTAGCCAGAATTGAGTAAACAAGACGTCGTCGGTACAGAAAGGGTTAACCATTTCAACCTCATGACATTCTATTGTTTACTTCATTCCGGCTACTGCAGGCAAGTGTCTGACCGGGGCAATTCGGTTTTAAGGGGAGATGGGTAGTTTTCTGGTCCCCTTTCTCTCCCTCGTGTTAAGCCCCATTTGTTTTGAGATTATAAGACGTTCAGCCCATTAGTTTGGCGATTTTAACACCTTTCGCCCCATTTCGTAGTCAATTTTAAGACCTTTTATGGCATTTAGGTGTCGATTTTTATCCTGGTGACCGATAGCGAGCCTGAAATTTTAAGAGGAAGCGGCCTTCGGCCGGTACATAATTTC
The DNA here is from genome assembly GCA_032716605.1 of Paralithodes platypus. Classification (NCBI taxonomy): domain Eukaryota; kingdom Metazoa; phylum Arthropoda; class Malacostraca; order Decapoda; family Lithodidae; genus Paralithodes; species Paralithodes platypus. Next base: position 6,083,346 of record CM064543.1, read on the forward strand.
TACCGAAAAATGTACATATTTATCTTGAAAGGAGGGGGGGGGGGGGTCTAGGGAGGTATTTTCTAAGCTTGATGGAGGATTAGCGAAGAAACTAAGAAATATAGGAATAAACAAATTAATAGACCAAAAAAATAAAAAAAATAAAAACCGGCCCATCTCCCCTTAACGTTGGAATGGATATGAGAAGGAATGCAGGAAATTGTATGTACGTGAAATTTAAATGTTTAGCCCTTTTTATAATTTGCAAACACAAAAACTAAAAATCATAACTACGATTGCAGATCTATCTATCTATCTATCTATATGCTCAGGCCCAATCCCCATTTTGGGGGTAGCCGACTCAAGACAGAGCAAGAACAGGGAAAACACAAAAACAACATAAAACAAAAAATAAACACAGATAAAAAACACAAACTCACACACATCCAGGTCACCCAGGAGAAGACCCAGAGACCAGGGTTACCAAGGTCGCTCCAGCACTCCCCCGGCCCCTGACCACCCGGAGAGGTTCCGATCTCGGCAGGCAGACATGCAGCGGAGCCAAAGCCACAAGCCCTCCCACCACACTTCCAGGCACACCCTTCATATTAATCGTCCCCCCGGTCCAGGCGCCTGATGGACTATTATCTAGTCGAACTTGCGCCCGACCCCTTACTCCAAATGACCACGTGTTCACTCAACTATTCACAAGCATTCTCCATTCACTCCTGTCCACCACCACTTCCCCTGCCTGATCTATAGTCATTCCTCTATCATCCAAAGCCTTTCTTACACAGTCTCTCCATCTCAATGGGGGTCTTCCTGCCCTTCTATCTCCCCTTGTACCTGACTCACATATTCTCTTTGTAAGCCTTTCATCTCTCATTCGTTCAACATGACCATACCAGCTCAGCACCCTTCTGTCCACTCTGGCTGACAAATGTTCCTGCTGCCCCACTCTCCTACGTATCTCTTCATTCCTCAATCTGTCTCTACGAGTACCTCCACACATACTCCTCAAGCAGCTCATCTCCATCCCTTTCCAATGTTCCCTTACCCACTCTAAACCACTGTTTGGACACTTGATCCTCAGTGTTTTGGAGGACAAGCAACCTAGAAGGGTCACTAGATCTGTTGTTGCTTGATTTCCTTTGTACTCCTTTGTACATCCAGCCCTCTTTTCTCCTTTTTCTTCAGAGCCCATGTCTCAGCCCCATACATCACTGTTGGCACAACAATTCCTTGATACAGTGCACTTTTTACTTTCACTCCGAGATTTCTCGTCTTCCACATAATAATAATAATAATAATAATAATAATAGTTCTTAAAGCTAGCGCATGCTAAGCTAGCTAAGGATAGCTCAATAAGGCCGATTAGGCGTATTTCCATTGGGGTCCTGTACTACTATCCCATCCCTTTGCTCATGAGGGATGGTAACGACTCAGTGCTTGTGAAAAATCTTTAATGCGCCGAGCGTGGGCGCGAACCCGGGCCTTCTGGGTGGAAGTCCGAGACGCTAGTCACTACACCAAGCGAGCCGCTATTGCTCCGAAAACCTTCCTTCCTTCACACACTCTCTGTTTTACCTCCACTTCCATACCTCCACTCCTGCTTATCATTCCTCCTAGATATTTAAAACACTCTACTTGTTCCAATATTTCCCCATCCAGCCTCACATCTAGATTCACCCTATGCTCTCCCCTATTACACACCATTACTTTACTTTTATTGACGTTCACCTTCAGTTTCCTCCTTCCACAAACCACACCAAACTCTTTGACTACCCGCTGCAGTTTCTCATCAGAATCCGCCACCAATGCTGTGTCATCAGCGAACAGCAACTGATTCAACTCCCAATCTCTACCATTCTTTCTTACTAAACCCAATCCTCTTCCCATAGTTCTCCTTTTCACCTCCCTCACCACACCATCCATAAACATATTAAACAGCCATGGTGACATTACACAACCCTGTCGCAAACCCTACCTTTACCTCAAACCATTCACTCAACTCACCATTTCCTACTCTCACACATGCTCTGCTCCCTTCATAAAAACTCTTAACTGCTTCTAACAAATTTCCTCCTATTTCATAAATCCTTAACACCTTCCACATTGCTTCACGGTCCACACGATCATACGCTTTTTCCAAGTCCATAAAAGCCCAAAATATCTCCTTATGCTTCTCTAAATACTTCTCGCATAACTGTCTTACTGCAAACATCTGATCCACGCACCCTCTTCCCCTCCTAAAACCGCACTGTTCTTCTCCTATTGCAACTTCCGTACACTTTATTATCCTCTCTATCAACACCCTGCCATACAGCTTTCCAACCACTAACAATAAACTAATACCTCTATAACTTGAACACTCCTGCCGATCTCCCTTCCCCTTGTACAACGGCACAATACATGCACTCTTCCAGTCTATTGGTACCATTGACACAACAAAGCACACATTGAAAAGTCTCACCAACCAATCTATTATCACATCTCCACCCTTCTTTATACACTCCACAGCTATACCATCCAAACCTTCTGCTTTTCCCGCTCTCATTTGTTTCACTGCTTCTTTCACCTCATTTTCCTCAATCCTTTCATTCATTCCCTGCCACCTGGGTGGCCTGGGTAACCTATCTCCATCCGCCTCTGCTTCAATCACTGCTTCTCTTCCATCTCTTGTATTTAACAAAGATTCAAAATACTCGGCATATCTTTTCCTCACTTCAACTGGTTCCACTAGTAATTCTCCATTTTCATCTTTCACTGACTCTTCCCTCTTTTGTCCTCCTTTCCTTACTTATTTACCTCCTTCCAGAACATCTTCTTTCGTTCTTCAAAATTCTCACTCAGCCTTTGGCCCCACCTTTCGTTTGCATCTTTTTTCGCTTCTCTAATTTTCCATTTTGCCTCTCTCCTTTTCTCCTTGTACCTCTCCCATACCTCAACACTACCATCCTGTAAAACCCTATCAAAACACTGTCTCTTCTCCTCAACTGCCTTTCTCACCGTATCATTCCACCACTCGCTTCCCTTCCTGATACCTCTGCCTCCTACTTTCCTTTTGCCGCATACTACCTCTGCACTTGCTTTCACTCCTTCCTTAAACTGTTGCCATTCAACCTCTACTTCTCTCTCTTCCATCTCTCTCACTTCCATCCACTTTTCATTTAGTCTTTCCTTGTACTCTCTCTCTTTTTCACTCTTCTCTAACTCACTAACTTTTATTACCTCTCTTACTTCACGCTTGTCTCTTATTCTCCTGTAACTCTTAACTCTTAGCTTTCCCTCCACCAGGTAATGATCTGACATACCCTCCGCCTCACCTCTCATCACATTCACATCCAGCAGTCTACACAATCTTTCCCTTGTCACCAGCACATAATCCATCAATGCCCTCTCTACAATCTCTCCCCTCACAAGTCTATGCCAGGTGTACTTGTGTATACGCCTTTTTTTGAAGAACGTATTACCTACACTCAATCTACACTCTTCACATACATTTTTTCAGTCTTTCTTCACTCTTGTTTACACCATCCACACCAAAACTACCGATGACTCCCTCAACAGGCTCATTTCCTACCCTAGCATTTAGGTCCCCTAAAACTATAACATTTTCATTTTCATCAAACCCTTGTAGACAATCTCTCAAATCCTCCCAGAAACCCTCTACCTCGTCTAACTCTCTTTCACTTCCTGGTCCATACGTACTTACAAAAACCCACCTTTCACCCTTAAACCGCATTCTCACCCACATTAGCCTTGATGACACCTCTTTCCACTCTTTTATAAACTCTCTCAACTCCTCCTTCACAATAATAGCCACTCCTTCTTTCCCCCTGACTCCCTCGTCTACTCCAGACTTTCTACCTATCACGTTTCCAAAATCCACTTCTCCCTCTCCTTTCATCTTTGTTTCATTCAGTTCAAGGACATCATACATCCTTCTTTCAAATAACCTTCCAATATCCTCTCGCTTCTCATTCGTACTACATCCACGCACATTCAAAGCTCCTATTCTTAGGGTCCGGGACCACGAACGCGTTCCCTCGCCCCTATCTCTGTCTCGTTTTTTTGGTAGATTATTTGGTAGATTGCAGATACAGTATTGAATACAATTACTAAAAAGAAGGGAGTCGCTTTTAGGACTGGTTATTAATTGCTTCTATTTTTTCAACCTGCCTTATAGAGAAAATGGTAGAAGACAAATTAAGTTAATTGGATACGGTCTATTACGGCCCCAAAGCAACTGTTCACAGATTTTGGAAGTATTGCTTTGGAAACTGTCAAGAAAAAAAAAAAAAAAAAAAAAAAAAAATAACCCTTCCCCCTTAAGTTAGCATACATTTGTTCTTGATAGTTTGCATGCGTTTGTAATAGCACGTGACTACAGCCTGTTTTATCCCAGTTAATGCATAAAAAAAACACACATACACACACATACACAGGAAAACTTATTGTACGGTAACTGTATAAGCCAGACTGTCGGGGAACTGTTGATCGAGACTGTACCGCCTTTGTATTCCGAGTGACTGGTATCAACATTGACCTCCGTGTAGACAAGAAGAAGGGGTCAGGTTACAGAAGGTCAGGTCAGGTGGGTCAGGTAAACAAAGAGGTCAAGCCACAAGAGGAGGAGGAGGAAAACAGTAAGAACAACAGAAGAGGGGTCAAACTTGGGCGTGAAGTGGTTTATGGGGTGTGTTCGCCCCATTAGTTTGGCAATTTTAAGACCTTTGGCAATATAAAGTCCTTTCGTGCCATTTAGGTGTCGATTTTTCTTCCTGGCGAGTGATAGCGAGCCTGTAATTCTAGGAGGAACCGGCCGTACAAATTTATCTTGAAGGGGGTCTATACTCCGTTCAACATAAAGAGTCCGTTGGTAGGGCAGAACTTGACAACACTGCTTTACCCTCGCTATCAGCTGATAAGTTGATAATGGGGGCGAGAAACCATTTGCTCTCTCTCTCTCTCTCTCTCTCTCTCTGTCTGTCTCTCTCTCTCTCTCTCTCTCTCTCTCTCTCTCTCTCTCTCTCTCTCTCTGGGAGATGAAATTGTACTAACTTAATTATTAACGTGATTTTTATATACCCTAAATCTATATACTGTATATACAGTATAATGTCTTAAATGATAAAATAAACTATTGGTCAAAATATTGGTCAAGATATAGATATACATACAGACAAACAGGCATATAGACATACAGACAAACAGGCATATATACACACAAACAGAGAGATATACAGATATACATACAGACAAACAGGCATATATACAGACAAACAGACAGATATACACACAGACAGACAGATATTCAGACAGATATACAGATAGACAGACAACTAAAGACAGACAGACAGACCGACACAGAGACAGATAAACAAACAGATACACAGACATAGACAGACAGGCAGATATATAGATAGACAGACAGACAGAAATATATAGATATAGACAAACATACAGAGGCAGATAGAGATATATACAAACATACAGACAGGCAGATAGACAGACACATATACAGATAGACACTCCGACATATTTGCAGACAGACAGACAGGTATACTGATAGACAAACAGACAGACATATAAACAGACAGACAGACAGACATATAGATATACACATATACAAACAGTCAGATATAAAGTACATACCATGCAGACAAACAGATATACAGATAAGCAAACATAGATATACAGACAGACAGACAAACAGGGAGCTATACAGACAAACAAAGATACAGTCAGATGTACAGGCAGAGAGACAGATAGACAAACAGACCTATACACAAGCAGACAGACAGATATACAGATAGACAGAGAAATACAGACAGACAGACGGTCACGGTAGCCAAGCGCGTAGACGGAGAGAAATCCAGACAGACAGACAGACAGACGGTCACGGTAGCCAAGCGCGTAGACGGAGAGAAATCCAGACAGACAGACAGACAGACGGTCACGGTAGCCAAGCGCGTTTAGTCTCTGTACTGAAGCGAGTACTGCTAAACTCCTGTAGTACTGTACAGGATTAATACATCCTGATGATACATCCTAATGATTTTTAAATTGGTTCATTTGATCCCACAGGTTTAACACCTTAACCTTTCCACCCATGACTCGACTATTGTATATGTATTCATATACAGTACATACTGGGGAAACCTCTATACAAATAAATTCACCTAGACTTTTACCTCAATGGTGGTGTGGAAAAAAAGTCATAACATCAGAAACACTGGATAATTTTCTACTATAGAGAAGTATCCCATTCATTATGATTACAGAAAACCGTACAATAAAAGCAAACACTTTAAAGTCTGCCACACAGAATAATTTGACCAATAGTTTATTTTATCATTTAAGACATTATATATATAGATTTAGGGTATATAAAAATCACGTTAATAATTAAGTTATTAAAAAAAATATATAGTACAATTTCATCTCCCAGAGAGAGAGAGAGAGAGAGAGAGAGAGAGAGAGAGAGAGAGAGAGAGAGAGAGAGAGAGAGAGAGCAAATGATTTATCGCCCCCATTATCAACTTATCAGCTGATAGCGAGGGTAAAGCAGTGTTGTCAAGTTCTGCCCTACCAACGGACTCTTTATGTTGAACGGAGTATAGTGGGTGTGTTTTTGTTTTAAAGCTTGATGTAGGTCTAGCAAGGTTACTATAAAATCAACACATAAATAGATAAATAGACCAAAATATAACCACTACCCCCTTAAATGATTTATGTAAGCAAAGCAACATATGAATCAGCTCACATATATATACTTGCATAATAAAATACATGAGAGGGTCACAGAGTTATATGTTTGACTGTACCATTCTCGGACATTCGGGTATAAGGTAGGGCAAATCACAAAATCATACGTTAATATAAATTATTATAGCACAACATCTAAGCTTGATTAGTAATTTAGCATTGCAATAAAGTCAATTTAATGGAGCAATTTCAACTACTGCAAGTACAAGGTTTTCGCTTAGCATTATGTTATCGGATAAAGATCATATAATCTGAGTAATATTGACTGGAAGTAGAACTAATATAATTATAAAGACGTTATCATATGATGGATCATGCTAAAAGCTTACGTCTCTGAAATGTACAGAATAATTTTATATATCCAAATTTAATTTTTGAAACTTCCGTCATAGCTTTGAATCTCGTGTTAGCTTTGAATCTAGTGTAAATATTTGAATCTCGTGTAATAGCTTTGAATCTCGTGTTAACTTTGAATCTCGTGTTAGCTTTGAATCTAGTGTAAATATATGAATCTCGTGTAATAGCTTTGAATCTCGTGTTAACTTTGAATCTCGTGTTAGCTTTGAATCTAGTGTAAATATATGAATCTCGTGTAATAGCTTTGAATCTCGTGTTAACTTTGAATCTCGTGTTAGCTTTGAATCTAGTGTAAATATTTGAATCTCGTGTAATAGTTTTGAATCTCGTGTTAGCTTTGAATCTCGTGTTAGCTTTGAATCTCGTGTAAATATTTGAATCTCGTGTAATAGCTTTGAATCTCGTGTTAACTTTGAATCTCGTGTTAGCTTTGAATCTCGTGTAAATATTTTAAATCTCGTGTAATAGCTTTGAATCTCGTGTTAACTTTGAATCTCGTGTTAGCTTTGAATTTGGGCACGGTGTACTACAAGACACTTCATCACACGGGGGTGACAGGGAGGGGGGTGAGAGATGAGGTCAAGGTAGGGTCGGGTGTCAGTGGTCATAAGAAAGGGAAGAGGGACAATTAAGGGTCATGACGGACTGACCTGACATACGAGAAGGCGTGACCGACGAGCTAGATCTGTCAACATTAGGGGGGACAATGGCACAATCTCCTATATGAGCCGAATTTTCTAGCACCGCCAATACATCCGATAGACTGGGAGAGGTGTCGTCAATATTTAAAATAATTGATAATGAGAAGTAAGTGGAATAATGGAAGAGGAGAGAGAGAGAGAGAGAGAGTATGCTCAAGAATACCACACTGTTTATTTAGTTTACTTGTTAAGCTTTGTAAGTCAAGGGGTCCTCACTTATAGAGCTTAATGCATAAACTAATTAAGCAATGCGGTATTCGTTATCACACTCGCAGTTGCTTTTATAATAGCATCCTTAAGCAATTATATGTCTTTGATATACCCGTTCTTCTTGACACACACACACACACACTCTCATGATAACGAGCACTTAAGAGATAAACATTGTAGACAAGACCAATACTGTAGTATCATTGGTCTTGACTAGATAATGGTAGATATGGGGAGGTACCGATATCACTTTAGGCCGATGGACGTTTAGGCCATGACTCTTTGGTCCGTTTTATTGTATTATAACATTATATATGTTTCATGGAGCTAAATAAATAAATATATAAATAATTAACTAGACGCACATTAATATAGTAAGTAACTGTGGATTTCAGCAATTCCGTTCTACAATGTGTTTACCTTTAGATTTATGGTGAGCTTTGTAATAGCGTTATCTATCTATCTATCTATCTATATGCTCAGGCCCAATCCCCATTTTGGGGGTAGCCGACTCAAGACAGAGCAAGAACAGGGAAAACACAAAAACAACATAAAAAATAAAATAAACACAGATAAAAAACACAAACTCACACACATCCAGGTCACCCAGGAGAAGATCCAGAGACCAGGGTTACCAAGGTCGCTCCAGCACTCCCCCGGCCCCTGACCACTATAGCGTTATACTATACTCAAATTTTAACAAGTTTAGCTTTGGACATACGCTTTTAGCGGCATATACATATTTTGCCATTGCATAATTATTATAATAATATGATGCTAAATGCAATAGTAGAATCTAAATCAAATGAAAGATAAATTAATGATTTATTATTATGTTTTTGTTAACTACATTACGTAAGACAGGTTACAAAACACATAGAAACAAAATCAGTAGGCTACTCACATCAGATGTGGCTAAGGTTGGGTGTGGTGAATGCCCTTGGTGAAGGAGTATGGCTGTGAGCAAGGAATGGCATATTTTGGGCGTTGTAGGTAGCAAGGATGGACCATAAAGACACTGTAGGTTGTGGGAAGGTCTTGGCTGGAGTTCTAGTGGCTGGCGGTATGGATGGTTGAAGCAAATTGAAGGAGGTAGTGTCCAGCTGGGAAGGGTGCCAACAAGATGTTTGTTGAAATTCGTAGGCGAGGGCGTGAATGGTTGCAGATGTAAGGGCTGAGGGGTGGCATGGAAGACCGAATGAGAGGAGTGATTTAAGATGAAATATAAACAACGGAAGTAGATGCAGTATGTTTTGCTATGGAGTGTGTTATAACAGAGGATGAGAGGTTTGCAGCTAGAGATGAAAGTAATGGAGGAAGTGGGCGAAGATCTTGACTGCAGGGGTATATACTATAATATGGGTGATGCCTTTACTGACCCTAGTGATGGATGGCTCGGTAGGTAAAGCTTCATCCTCTACTCTGGAAAACATATAGTTGTTCTGGTTTCGAATTATCTGCTGATCGCCAATCCGCATTATGGACAGGAGTGCGTCATTTATTTATTTATTTATTTATTTATATTTTATAGTTCGCAACACAGGCAAACAATTGTTAACTTATAGTCCCTGTCATCTTGTATTTCACATCCTGTACCTCGCCCCTCTACCACCCCCGCAATGGTGCCTCCTCTTTCATCTATTTCCAGTTTCCGTTACTGTTAATGGGCCGGGCAGGAATCGAACCCTGACACTCGCTGCAGGGGATCGTCACTCCACCAGGGTAGGGGCGGGGTGCGGGGTGGGGTGGGGGGGGGGGGGGGGGGGGGGGCAGGCGGGCAGTTGGTTGTCTCGGTCACATGAGTAATAGTTGATGGGTAATGAGCGGGTGTGAGTATTGGGGAGACGTTTGGGAGAGTGATGAAGGTAGATTGGAAGGGAGTTGTGGATGAGCGGATGAGGTGGGTGGGTGGTTGTGGCCTAATGTGCAATACGTGTGTAATGTAATGGGTGTATGCGTGGAGTGGATAGAGGTGGAGGTAGTGTTAGGAGGGTGGATGGTCGCTTTTCTGTTCTCCATATCCTTCACTTGTACACTGACTTTCAGTTCCTTTCTTCCTCTAATGCCTTTCTGTCTTCAAAATTAGTTCATTGTTCACTTCATTTTGTCTACCATCGTTTTAATTGCCGAATACTTGTCTTGTCCACTGCCTTTGTCTTCCTAATCCTTGCCTTGCTCACTGCTTGTCTGTCTTCCCAATTATTTTCTTGTGTGCTTGTCTTATTAATCTTTGCCTTAATCACTGCCTTTCTGTCTTCCCAATTATTTTCTTGTGTGTTTGGCTTCTTAATTTTTGCCTTACCACTGCCTCTCCGCTCTCCCAATCC
>CM064543.1:6098690-6126119 GCA_032716605.1 Paralithodes platypus
TCAATATATATAGACAACAAAACAAGCACTACCCCCTTAGAGCATAATGTGAAGGTAAACACGACATTCACAATCGGAGGAAGACCATTATATTTGACCAAGAAACATTAAATAAGGGACAGATAAAGCATAATTTGACCAAGAAACATTAAATAGGGGACAGATAAAGCATAATTTGACCAAGAAACATTAAATAGGGGACAGATAAAGCATAATTTGACCAAGAAACATTAAATAAGGGACAGATAAAGCATAATTTGACCAAGAAACATTAAATAGGGGACAGATAAAGCATAATTTGACCAAGAAACATTAAATAAGGGACAGATAAAGCAAAATTTGACCAAGAAACATTAAATAGGGGACAGATAAAGCATAATTTGACCAAGAAACATTAAATAGGGGACAGATAAAGCATAATTTGACCAAGAAACATTAAATAGGGGACAGATAAAGCATAATTTAGACAGAGAGAAAAATATAACGAAGACTGACACACAAACAAAATCAGGAGAAATAAGAGAGGAAGCGGTCCAATATAAATTAGAACAAACATGCCAAAAATCGAATAATTAAACAGGGAATGTAAAGTTATATGAAGCCAAGAATATATCGAGGGGTGACAACCAGAATTGGTTATGTCTAATTTAACCATTTTTGTTCAACTGTTTCAGTTTAGGAATTGGTTTAGTCTCCAGTCTCATAGACATTTATATCATGAACATTTCCAGCAAAAATTTCAAATATTGAATCAATTTTCGATATATCATGAAGATTTTAAATCTTTAAGTGTGATTATCTACAAACTGCATTTGTGGACATAACCACTTCTGGTTGTCACCCCAATATTATTGAGTAAGAAGGAGAATAAATATACAGTACAATGGGAAAGAGAAGAATATAATTTATAGAGAATACATTAAGAATTAGAAGTATATCAAACATAAATGAAAGATAGAATCCAAACAAAGAAAAGAAAGAGATATACGAAATTAAAAATATAATAAATTAAAAACTAATATATAAGGAGGCATACCGTATGCAACAGAAATGAAAGAACAACAATAAAAAAAAAAAAAAAAAGATAAATACGAATTTAAAAAAATAATAAATAAAAATAAAGATAAAATACATGTATATAAAAAGTAGCGAGAACAAAAAAGGAAACAAGAAATGAGACGAAAATAGAAGTGAAATGTGAGCCAAGCAGGGATCCTCGTCAGGTGGGGGACTAGGTTGTTTAGTGTAAGACATCCACTGCTTCACACACACACACACACACACACACACTCACTCACTCACTCACACCCACAAACACACCCACTCACTCCCACACACACACACACGCACATACTCACACACACACCCACACACCCACTCACACCCACACACACACACTCACCCCCCCCCCCCCCCCCACCCCACCCCCACACACACACTACTAATTGCTGTCTAAATGATCCCACTTTCTGCTTCACCTCGCCGACACTTCTCTTCAACTAACATTAAGGGGGCCGTCCTCGTTTTATGTTTTCTCTTTCTGCCTCTCTCTCTGAGTTGTATCCATTCGGCTCCATTCACCCAAATGTTTTCAGACGTTTATCCCCATCCAGGTGTCGATTTTTTCCTGGCGAGCGGTAGCGAGCCAGCATATTTGATAAATGTTTTTGACAGCAGGCTAAATTTGTAATTTTTTGATAGAAAAATTTCTCCGGCGAAGCCGGATTTTTCCATACAATGCTGGCTCGCTTTCGCTCGTCAGGAAGAAATCGACACCTGGATGGGGATACACGTCTTAAAACAGTAGGTTGAATGGGGACAAATGGATGCAAGCCAGAGAAAGAGAGAAAATGAGAGAACAAAAAGCAGGTCACCCCCTTAACTTGCTGTCTATATTATACTACTCTCTGCTTCACCCTCCCTCCCTCTCCATTGCAGTTGGCTTTCTTTCATATTATACTACTCTCTGCTTCACCCTCCATCCCTCTCCATTGCAGTTGGCTTTCTTTCATATTATACTACTCTCTGCTTCACCCTCCCTCCCTCTCCATTGCAGTTGGCTTTCTATCATATTATACTACTCTCTGCTTCACCCTCCCTCCCTCTCCATTGCAGTTGGGTTTCTATCATATTATACTACTCTCTGCTTCACCCTCCCTCCCTCTCCATTGCAGTTGGCTTTCTATCATATTATACTACTCTCTGTTTCACCCTCCCTCCCTCTCCATTGCAGTTGGCTTTCTATCATATTATACTACTCTCTGCTTCACCCTCCCTCCCTCTCCATTGCAGTTGGCTTTCTATCATATTATACTACTCTCTGCTTCACCCTCCCTCCCTCTCCAGTGCAGTTGGCTTGCTATCATATTATAACTACTCTCTGTTTCACCCTCCCTCCCTCTCCATTGCAGTTGGCTTTCTATCATATTATACTACTCTCTGCTTCACCCTCCCTCCCTCTCCATTGCAGTTGGCTTTCTATCATATTATACTACTCTCTGCTTCACCCTCCCTCCCTCTCCATTGCAGTTGGCTTTCTATCATATTATAATACTCTCTGCTTCACCCTCCCTCCCTCTCCATTGCAGTTGGCTTTCTATCATATTATACTACTCTCTGCTTCACCCTCCCTCCCTCTCCATTGCAGTTGGCTTTCTATCATATTATCCAATCTCTGCTTAACCCTCCCTCCCTCTCCATTGCAGTTGGCTTTCTATCATATTATACTACTCTCTGCTTCACCCTCCCTCCCTCTCCATTGCAGTTGGCTTTCTATCATATTATACTACTCTCTGCTTCACCCTCCCTCCCTCTCCATTGCAGTTGGCTTTCTATCATATTATACTACTCTCTGCTTCACCCTCCCTCCCTCTCCATTGCAGTTGGCTTTCTATCATATTATACTACTCTCTGCTTCACCCTCCCTCCCTCTCCATTGCAGTTGGCTTTCTATCATATTATACTACTCTCTGCTTCACCCTCCCTCCCTCTCCATTGCAGTTGGCTTTCTATCATATTATACTACTCTCTGCTTCACCCTCCCTCCCTCTCCATTGCAGTTGGCTTTCTATCATATTATAATACTCTCTGCTTCACCCTCCCTCCCTCTCCATTGCAGTTGGCTTTCTATCATATTATACTACTCTCTGCTTCACCCTCCCTCCCTCTCCATTGCAGTTGGCTTTCTATCATATTATACTACTCTCTGCTTCACCCTCCCTCCCTCTCCATTGCAGTTGGCTTTCTATCATATTATACTCTCTGCTTCACCCTCCCTCCCTCTCCATTGCAGTTGGCTTTCTATCATATTATACTACTCTCTGCTTCACCCTCCCTCCCTCTCCATTGCAGTTGGCTTTCTATCATATTATACTACTCTCTGCTTCACCCTCCCTCCCTCTCCATTGCAGTTGGCTTTCTATCATATTATACTACTCTCTGCTTCACCCTCCCTCCCTCTCCATTGCAGTTGGCTTTCTATCATATTATACTACTCTCTGCTTCACCCTCCCTCCCTCTCCATTGCAGTTGGCTTTCTATCATATTATACTACTCTCTGCTTCACCCTCCCTCCCTCTCCATTGCAGTTGGCTTTCTATCATATTATACTACTCTCTGCTTCACCCTCCCTCCCTCTCCATTGCAGTTGGCTTTCTATCATATTATACTACTCTCTGCTTCACCCTCCCTCCCTCTCCATTGCAGTTGGCTTTCTATCATATTATACTACTCTCTGCTTCACCCTCCCTCCCTCTCCATTGCAGTTGGCTTTCTATCATATTATACTACTCTCTGCTTCACCCTCCCTCCCTCTCCATTGCAGTTGGCTTTCTATCATATTATACTACTCTCTGCTTCACCCTCCCTCCCTCTCCATTGCAGTTGGCTTTCTATCATATTATACTACTCTGCTTCACCCTCCCTCCCTCTCCATTGCAGTTGGCTTTCTATCATATTATACTACTCTCTGCTTCACCCTCCCTCCCTCTCCATTGCAGTTGGCTTTCTATCATATTATACTACTCTGCTTCACCCTCCCTCCCTCTCCATTGCAGTTGGCTTTCTATCATATTATACTACTCTCTGCTTCACCCTCCCTCCCTCTCCATTGCAGTTGGCTTTCTATCATATTATACTACTCTCTGCTTCACCCTCCCTCCCTCTCCATTGCAGTTGGCTTTCTATCATATTATACTACTCTCTGCTTCACCCTCCCTCCCTCTCCATTGCAGTTGGCTTTCTATCATATTATACTACTCTCTGCTTCACCCTCCCTCCCTCTCCATTGCACTTGGCTTTCTATCATATTATACTACTCTCTGCTTCACCCTCCCTCCCTCTCCATTGCAGTTGGCTTTCTATCATATTATACTACTCTCTGCTTCACCCTCCCTCCCTCTCCATTGCAGTTGGCTTTCTATCATATTATACTACTCTCTGCTTCACCCTCCCTCCCTCTCCATTGCAGTTGGCTTTCTATCATATTATACTACTCTCTGCTTCACCCTCCCTCCCTCTCCATTGCAGTTGGCTTTCTATCATATTATACTACTCTCTGCTTCACCCTCCCTCCCTCTCCATTGCAGTTGGCTTTCTATCATATTATACTACTCTCTGCTTCACCCTCCCTCCCTCTCCATTGCAGTTGGCTTTCTATCATATTATACTACTCTCTGCTTCACCCTCCCTCTATCTCCATTGCAGTTGGCTTTCTATCATATTATACTACTCTCTGCTTCACCCTCCCTCCCTCTCCATTGCACTTGGCTTTCTATCATATTATACTACTCTCTGCTTCACCTCCCTCCCTCTCCATTGCAGTTGGCTTTCTATCATATTATACTACTCTCTGCTTCACCCTCCCTCCCTCTCCATTGCAGTTGGCTTTCTATCATATTATACTACTCTCTGCTTCACCCTCCCTCCCTCTCCATTGCAGTTGACTTTCTATCATATTATACTACTCTCTGCTTCACCCTCCCTCCCTCTCCATTGCAGTTGGCTTTCTATCATATTATAATACTCTCTGCTTCACCCTCCCTCCCTCTCCATTGCAGTTGGCTTTCTATCATATTATACTACTCTCTGCTTCACCCTCCATCCCTCTCCATTGCAGTTGGCTTTCTATCATATTATACTACTCTCTGCTTCACCCTCCCTCTCCATTGCAGTTGGCTTTCTATCATATTATACTACTCTCTGCTTCACCCTCCCTCCCTCTCCATTGCAGTTGGCTTTCTATCATATTATACTACTCTCTGCTTCACCCTCCCTCCCTCTCCATTGCAGTTGGCTTTCTATCATATTATACTACTCTCTGCTTCACCCTCCCTCCCTCTCCATTGCAGTTGGCTTTCTATCATATTATACTACTCTCTGCTTCACCCTCCCTCCCTCTCCATTGCAGTTGGCTTTCTATCATATTATACTACTCTCTGCTTCACCCTCCCTCCCTCCATTGCAGTTGGCTTTCTATCATATTATACTACTCTCTGCTTCACCCTCCCTCCCTCTCCATTGCAGTTGGCTTTCTATCATATTATACTACTCTCTGCTTCACCCTCCCTCCCTCTCCATTGCAGTTGGCTTTCTATCATATTATACTACTCTCTGCTTCACCCTCCCTCTCCATTGCAGTTGGCTTTCTATCATATCGTGGGTAATGTTTTCCTGATTTTGCAACACAATACTTCAGGAAAGAAAGATACTATATTTGTTGCAACATTTTCTTATAATTTGTTTAGCACATGAATGCATTAGCTATATTATACTAAGATTCTTGTATCATATTGAATACATATTAAGGGGGGGGGGGTGACCTGTTTTTGTTCTGTCCTTTTCTATCTTTCTCTGGCTTGTATCCATTTGGCCCCATTCAGCCTACTGTTTTAGACGTTTATCCCCATCCAGGTGTCAATTTTTTACTGGTGAGCGGCAGGGAGCCAGCATATTTTTTTATTTTTGTTTGACAGCAGGCTAAATTTGTAAATTTTTCGATAGAAAATGTCTCCGGCGAAGCCGGATTTCTTCATATAATGATGGCTCGCTCTCGCTCGCCAGGAAGAAATCGACATCTAGATGGGGATAAACGTCTTAAAATAGTTGGCTGAATTGGGCCGAATGGATACAAGCCAGAGAAAGAGAGAAAAGGACAGAAATTAAAAAAAACAGGTCACCCCCTAGTTTATCTCACAAATACACATGAGCTACTAAATATTTTTATACTCGTCCTGACTATCGGTTCGAGCCTGGCTGAGAGTATAAAACAATCATATTGAATATTCATATGCACGAGCAATATATTCGAATAGTATATAAAAATTGACGCCCCCGGGTGGGCTCGAACCACCAACCTTTCGGTTAACAGCCGAACGCGCTAACCAATTGTGCCACGGAGGCTTGAGATCTTATATGAACAAACACGTATTAGACTACAGTACTTCAGGAACAAGTTACTCGTCTAAGTTGTAATCTTGTAATTATTGATTTGTCAGACGCTTGTGTATAAAACGCATCAAGTTGTATTTACACAGGCTAGATGTTAAGGGGGATGGTTCACTTTTTGGTGGATTTTTACATTTATGAAATAGTTTTCTAGTTTCCTCCCTAGACCTCCATCAAACTTAAATAAACATCCATTAGATCCCCCTTCTAGATTAATGTGTACATTTTTCGGTAGTTCTTCCAAAATTACAGGCTCACTGTCGTTCGCCAGGAAAAATATCGACAGCTAAATCGCACTAAATATTGACAAGGAAATGGGGCGGAAGGTCATAAATCGCCAAACTAACGAACCGAACGTCTTAAAATCTGAAAACAAATGGGGCTAAACATGAAGAAGAACAACAACAAGAAGGGGGGACCATAAAACCTGCCCATCTCCCCTTAATTAACACTACTGAGTGCATGAGGTGAGAGAAATGTTGGGTATGTGGAGGGCATGGATGACCTTGAAAAGATTAGCGGGGTCGGACTTTAGGCTTTCTCTTTCCACTTTCAATGTAGGTACTGTACAGTTGCCAGCGGAAGTTCCGGTATCCTTTAATCAATAAGCTCTCTTTTGAAACGCAATTACACACACACACACACACACACACTTGTACAATCTCGCTAACAAGTGATGTCTCAGCACCAAGTATATTTTTATCAATAATTGGTATCAGCAATATCCAAGCATTAATTCATCGTTTCGAGTGAGATATACAAATATGTACCTATCTTTACACACCATATTCAACATCTGACAGACATTAATACAGCACAAAGAGAGCAAAACGTAATGACAACTGGAACAAGACTTATTAGCGCGACCGTACAAACACACATACACGCAAATACACATCACCCTCGAACAAAGCACACCGGCACTAGCAGAACACAACATAAACAAACAAACAGACACCATTGAAGACACACAATTAACCCCCATCACACAAACACTACCCCCATCCCCGACCCTATTCACCATCCACACCCTCAGCAATTAACCTTCTGTACCGGTGACGTCTTTGTCATTTCATTTAGACGATTTTGGGCAGCTTAGGAAGGATCTGTGGTAGTAAAAATGGTTAAGTGAGATAGTTCGAAGCCTTTTACTTGCTTGAGGCCCTTTATAAACTGAATAAAATAGGCTAGAATAAAACCAAAAAGATGTCGCCGGTACAGAAGGGGTTAAGCAGCGTCCCTCTAAAGCTATCCCCATCCTGTACAATTGTACATCACTCACCAGAAACCCTCTTTTGCCTCACCTCACACACACATATACTCACTCACTCACTCACACTCATTCACTCTATATTCCAACTACTCCCTCTCGGGCATAGGCTGAGAGCCTGTACATTCAACCGTTCATGCAACGGTGAAGCCTGTGAGGTCTCGACCAATGATGAGAAGTAGGTGGTAATATTAGAATGTAATAATCAAGGTGCAACAGGACGCAAGAAAATTAATATAAATATTATATAAACTTTAGAAGAGTAGAATTATGCATACAGTAATATTTTACAATACAAGATAAACAAATCAAAAGGTAATTAAATATATACGATATTAAGAAATACAGGCCACTGATAAAATTAAATTAAATTAAAGAGAAAGGAAGAGACATTGAATAGACTGCTGATGAAATAAAATACAATTAATGAGAAAGAAAGAGGCAACGAATCATTTTACACCATTACCAGATGAACGTTCTATGACAAAAGATCCATTAAGATAAGAAAGCCGAGACAACAGAGGAATGATGAGAGGTAGGTGGCAATATTAGAACGTTAAGAGGGTAGGTGTCTTATTATTTGTACATTTATTTGTATATTTATTTGTTTATTTATTAGTATTTTAGTTTCCTCCTTAGGCCTCAGTCAAGAATTAAAAAAAAAAACAAAAAAAAACACAGAAATCCTGAAGATCCTCCTTCAACATTAATTTGTTTGGTGATTTTAACACCTTTCGCCCAATTCCGTTGCCAAATTTAAGACCTTTGGCACAATTTACGTGGCGATTTTTCCCTGGCGAGCGATAGCAAGCCTGAAATTTTTATAACGAAGCGGCGCCGGACATTTTTCTACCGACAAATTTAAAAATTTATCTTGAAAGGGGGTCTAAGGAGTGTATTTTGAAAGCTTGATGGAGGTCTAGCGAGGAAACTCAAAAATAAAATAGTAAATCAATATATATAGACAACAAAACAAGCACTACCCCCTTAGAGCATAATGTGAAGGTAAACACGACATTCACAATCGGAGGAAGACCATTATATTTGACCAAGAAACATTAAATAAGGGACAGATAAAGCATAATTTGACCAAGAAACATTAAATAAGGGACAGATAAAGCATAATTTGACCAAGAAACATTAAATAAGGGAAAGATAAAGCATAATTTGACCAAGAAACATTAAATAAGGGACAGATAAAGCATAATTTAGACAGAGAGAAAAATATAACGAAGACTGACACACAAACAAAATCAGGAGAAATAAGAGAGGAAGCGGTCCAATATAAATTAGAACAAACATGCCAAAACTCGAATAATTAAAGAGGGAATGTAAAGTTATATGAAGCCAAGAATATATCGAGGGGTGACAACCAGAATTGGTTATGTCTAATTTAGCTATTTTTGTTCAACTGTTTCAGTTTAGGAATTGGTTTAGTCTCCAGTCTCATAGACATTTATATCATGAACATTTCCAGCAAAATTTTCAAATATTGAATCAATTTTCGATATATCATGAAGATTTTAACTCTTTAAGTGTGATTATCTACAAACTGCATTTGTGGACATAACCACTTCTGGTTGTCACCCCAATACTATTGAGTAAGAAGGAGAATAAATATACAGTACAATGGGAAAGAGAAGAATATAATTTATATTATCTACAATTTATGTTATCTACAAACATTACAAACATAATGTATAGAGAATACATTAAGAATTAGAAGTATATCAAACATAAATGAAAGATAGAATCCAAACAAAGAAAAGAAAGAGATATACGAAATTAAAAATATAATAAATTAAAAACTAATATATAAGGAATTAAAGGCATATGCAACAGAAATGAAAGAACAACAATAAAACAAATAAAAAAGAGAAATACGAATTTAAAAAAATAATAAATAAAAATAAAGATAAAATACATGTATATAAAAAGTAGCGAGAACAAAAAAGGAAACAAGAAATGAGACGAAAATAGAAGTGAAATGTGAGCCAAGCAGGGATCCTCGTCAGGTGGGGGACTAGGTTGTTTACTGTAAGACATCCACTGATTCACACACACACACACACACAAACACACACTCACTCACTCACTCACACCCACACACACACACACTCACTCCCACACACACACACGCACATACTCACACTCATACTCACACTCACACCCCCTACCCCCCCCCCCCCAACACACTACTAATTGCTGTCTAAATGATCCCACTTTCTGCTTCACCTCGCCGACACTTCTCTTCAACTAACATTAAGGGGGCCGTCCTCGTTTTATGTTTTCTCTTTCTGCCTCTCTCTCTGAGTTGTATCCATTCGGCCCCATTCACCCTAATGTTTTCAGACGTTTATCCCCATCCAGGTGTCGATTTTTTCCTGGCGAGCGGTAGCGAGCCAGCATATTTGATAAATGTTTTTGACAGCAGGCTAAATTTGTAATTTTTCGATAGAAAAATGTCTCCGGCGAAGCCGGATTTTTCCATACAATGCTGGCTCGCTTTCGCTCGTCAGGAGGAAATCGACACCTGGATGGGGATACACGTCTTAAAACAGTAGGTTGAATGGGGCCAAATGGATGCAAGCCAGAGGAAGAGAGAAAATGAGAGAACAAAAAGCAGGTCACCCCCTTAACTTGCTGTCTATATTATACTACTCTCTGCTTCACCCTCCCTCCCTCTCCATTGAAGTTGGCTTTTTCATATTATACTACTCTCTGCTTCACCCTCCCTCCCTCTCCATTGCAGTTGGCTTTCTATCATATTATACTACTCTCTGCTTCACCCTCCCTCCCTCTCCATTGCAGTTGGCTTTCTTTCATATTATACTACTCTCTGCTTCACCCTCCCTCCCTCTCCATTGCAGTTGGCTTTCTATCATATTATACTACTCTCTGCTTCACCCTCCCTCCCTCTCCATTGCAGTTGGCTTTCTATCATATTATACTACTCTCTGCTTCACCCTCCATCCCTCTCCATTGCAGTTGGCTTTCTATCATATTATACTACTCTCTGCTTCACCCTCCCTCCCTCTCCATTGCAGTTGGCTTTCTTTCATATTATACTACTCTCTGCTTCACCCTCCCTCCCTCTCCATTGCAGTTGGTTTTCTATCATATTATACTACTCTCTGCTTCACCCTCCCTCCCTCTCCATTGCAGTTGGCTTTCTATCATATTATACTACTCTCTGCTTCACCCTCCCTCCCTCTCCATTGCAGTTGGGTTTCTATCATATTATACTACTCTCAGCTTCACCCTCCCTCCCTCTCCATTGCAGTTGGCTTTCTATCATATTATAATACTATCTGCTTCACCCTCCCTCCCTCTCCATTGCAGTTGGCTTTCTATCATATTATACTACTCTCTGCTTCACCCTCCCTCCCTCTCCATTGCAGTTGGCTTTCTATCATATTATACTACTCTCTGCTTCACCCTCCCTCCCTCTCCATTGCAGTTGGCTTTCTATCATATTATACTACTCTCTGCTTCACCCTCCCTCCCTCTCCATTGCAGTTGGCTTTCTATCATATTATACTACTCTCTGCTTCACCCTCCCTCCCTCTCCATTGCAGTTGGCTTTCTATCATATTATACTACTCTCTGCTTCACCCTCCCTCCCTCTCCATTGCAGTTGGCTTTCTATCATATTATACTACTCTCTGCTTCACCTTCCCTCCCTCTCCATTGCAGTTGGCTTTCTATCATATTATACTACTCTCTGCTTCACCCTCCCTCCCTCTCCATTGCAGTTGGCTTTCTATCATATTATACTACTCTCTGCTTCACCCTCCCTCCCTCTCCATTGCAGTTGGCTTTCAATCATATTATAATACTCTCTGCTTCACCCTCCCTCCCTCTCCATTGCAGTTGGCTTTCTATCATATCATACTACTCTCTGCTTCACCCTCCCTCCCTCTCCATTGCAGTTGGCTTTCTATCATATTATACTACTCTCTGCTTCACCCTCCTTCCCTCTCCATTGCAGTTGGCTTTCTATCATATTATACTACTCTCTGCTTCACCCTCCCTCCCTCTCCATTGCAGTTGGCTTTCTATCATATTATACTACTCTCTGCTTCACCCTCCCTTCCTCTCCATTGCAGTTGGCTTTCTATCATATTATACCACTCTCTGCTTCACCCTCCCTCCCTCTCCATTGCAGTTGGCTTTCTATCATATTATACTACTCTCTGCTTCACCCTCCCTGAAAACGTGGGATTCGTCGACACCTGGGACAATTTCTACTACGATGACTATTTGTTTTCGGACGATGGAGTTCATCTGAACCAGGTGGGAGCAGCACGTTTTGGGCGTCTTCTCAACGATGCGGTGAAGGATTTTCGGAGAAGAAATCGACTCGGCACAGGACAACCAGGATGGAGGACCGAAGACAGCGAGGGCGGCAACCTGCGAAGGATTTAAATGCTAATCTGTCAAGAACCGCAAATTTGGATAAAGCTCCACCAACACGACCCAAATTCAAAACCGCCAGGGATAACGACCGAGGACCGATGTCAGCCATGAATGTAAATGTAGATCCGATCAGAACCAAAAATTTGATTAAAGAACGTTCTGCGAGTTCTAAAACCGCAACTTTAAAGGTTTTCTATGCAAACGCTCGTAGCATACGCAATACATTTTCAGATTTAGACGAACTAGTGTTTACTGAAAATTATGTTGTGATTGGTATAACAGAATCTTGGCTCAATACAGTAGATAGAGACTTTTTAGCAGAGTATTCACTTCCCGGTTATGTAATGTTTGAGAAAAGCCGAATAAATAAAAATGGAGGTGGCGTTTTATTTTATATCAAAGAAAGTCTTAACCCGACCCTCTTGTCAAAACCTCAAATTGTGAACGTCGACACATCTTTTGTGCTAATAAAGAATAATAAAGGTACAAAACTAATACTTGCATTAATATACAGACCTCCAGCTCAATCAGTGCAAACTGACCGAGAAATTTATGAACAAATTGCAGATGTAAGTAACTCACTAGATACCGTATCTTTTGGCGACTTTAATTTACCTGTGACCAAGTGGGGCGATACTCTTACTTCACACTCCGGACATGACTTGTATACGAACTTGCAAGAGAGTTCGCTTTATCAATTTGTTCGAACACCGACCCGTGGTAATAACGTTCTTGACATTGTACTTGCAACAAAAGAAGAATTAATAGAGAATTTGAATGTTGGTGATGAATTCAGTAACAGCGACCATCGTACGATAACTTTCACTTTAAACTTTACTAGTAACGAACCAAATAGTAGCATCGAAAAAGTCCCTAATTTCAAGAAAGCAAACTTTCATAAACTTAGAGCTATGTTTAAAGAAACTGACTGGAGCTTTTTAATTAACAATAACGACATAAATACATCTTGGAAGTTATTCGAAACCACTTACCTAAAAGCAGTGCAAGACTGCATACCATCGAAAATACGGCGTCCAGGCCATAATAATAAGCCCAAATGGTGGAATAAAGATATTTCAAACTGCCTGCTTGCTAAAAAATTTGCTAATGATAGATTAAAATCCTCACAAAATGACGAAGAACGGGTGAAATTTGTAGAGCTACGACGCAAAGCCAAAAAGTTAATTAAGCAAAGTAAAAAGACCCTAGAGTTACATATTGCGAATCAAAGTAAAACAAACCCGAAAGAATTCTATAGTTATATCAGAAAGAAAAAAGTAGTTACTTCAACTGTTGGACCGTTAGTCGATGAAAATGGAGAATACACCAAAGACGAAGTACAAATGAGTAATGCCCTCAATAGCTTCTTTGCATCAGTTTTTACAACAGAAGACCTCAGTGATATCCCTACACCATCGCCGATTCAGATTGATAATTCAGATGTTCTAAGCAATATCACCGTTACAGAGAGAGAAGTATTGAATTGTTTAGATAAACTCAAGGTAAATAAAACGCCTGGACCTGATACAATCTCGCCTAGAGTTCTAAAGGAAGCTAAGGATGAGCTCTCCAAACCACTGACATTACTATTCAATAAATCCTTGCAGTCTGGAACTATGCCTGAACAGTGGAAGATAGCCAACGTAACACCGATATTCAAAAAAGGCAGCAAATCCCTACCCAGTAACTATCGTCCAATTAGCTTAACCTCAGTTGTATGTAAAATGCTAGAAACGGTCATAAGAGACAGACTCGTAAATCACTTAGAGGAAAATAACATACTTAAAGATACTCAACACGGCTTTCGTAAAAACGTTCCTGTTTAACAAACCTCTTAGACTTCTTCCACGATATCCTCAACCTCTACGATGAGAGTAAAGCTGTAGATATTATATACCTTGATTTTCAAAAGGCCTTTGACAAAGTTCCCCACAAACGTTTACTGCTAAAACTAAAAGCGCATGGAATACAAGACGGTGTGTTGAAATGGATAGAAAATTGGCTCAGCGACAGAAAGCAAAGAGTAGTCATAAACGGTAAGGCATCTAAATGGACCAATGTAAGTAGCGGGGTACCCCAGGGATCGGTACTAGGACCAATTCTCTTTCTAATTTACATCAACGACATAGATGAGGGTCTCACCTGTACAATCTCAAAATTTGCTGACGATACAAAAATTGCAAATAGCATACTCTCAAAAGATCAAGTTGACAATATGCAACACAATCTAGATAAATTGTCACATTGGGCCCAAATTTGGCAAATGAGTTTCAATGCGGATAAATGTAAAGTACTACATATCGGATACCTAAATGAGAAAGCAAACTATTCGATGAATGGCACTCAGCTTAAGAATGTAAACAGAGAAACCGATCTGGGAGTAACAATATCGAGTAACCTAAAACCGAGTCAACAATGTTCAGAAGTTGTTAAGAAGGCAAACAAAATAATTGGCTTTATAGGCAGATCATTTGAGCATAAATCCAAAGACGTAATCCTAACCCTTTACAATTCCTTAGTCCGCCCTCTTCTGGAATACTGCGTTCAATGCTGGTGCCCTTATTACCAAAAAGACATAAACAAGCTAGAACGAGTTCAACGTAGAGTTACCAAAATGATACCTAGCCTAAAGAACAAACCATACGAAGAGCGTCTTAGAGAATTAAATCTATTTCCTTTAACCCAGCGCAGATTAAGAGGTGACTTAATTCAAGTGTTCAAAATCATCAAAGGCATCGACAATATGAACTGTAGTAAGTACTTCACTATCGACCAATCTAATTACACGCGGGGAAACGGTTGCAAAATTATTGGTAAATCTTTTAACTCACACGAATCTAAGAATTTCTTCTTCAATCGAGTTGTCAACTTGTGGAATGGGCTTCCCCGAGACGTTATAGACTGCAGCACCGTTGATTCATTTAAATTCCGCCTAGACAAATACCTCGCATCAAACCCGCGACTGACTGCATTTGTAAATGAATAACTTTATTTTATCCTCCCCTCAGTTACTAACCCATATGTCCCCTACTAACTTCCTAGTCCTGCCACGTTAGTGGCAGGGCAGTAGTTCCCCTTCCAATGTTCCCTTACCCACTCTAAACCACTGTTTGGACACTTGATCCTCAGTGTTTTGGACAAGCAGCCTAGAAGGGTCACTAGATCTGTTGTTGCTTGATTTCCTTTGTACTCCTTTGTACTTTGTACTCCCTCCCTCTCCATTGCAGTTGGCTTTCTATCATATTATACTACTCTCTGCTTCACCCTCCCTCCCTCTCCATTGCAGTTGGCTTTCTATCATATTATACTACTCTCTGCTTCACCCTCCCTCTCCATTGCAGTTGGCTTTCTATCATATTATACTACTCTCTGCTTCACCCTCCCTCCCTCTCCATTGCAGTTGGCTTTCTATCATATTATACTACTCTCTGCTTCACCCTCCATCCCTCTCCATTGCAGTTGGCTTTCTATCATATTATACTACTCTCTGCTTCACCCTCCCTCTTCATTGCACTTGGCTTTCTATCATATTATACTACTCTCTGCTTCACCGTCCCTTCCTCTCCATTGCAGTTGGCTTTCTATCATATTATACTATCTGCTTCACCCTCCCTCCCTCTCCATTGCAGTTGGCTTTCTATCATATACTACTATCTGCTTCACCCTCCCTCCCTCTCCATTGCAGTTGGCTTTCTATCATATACTACTCTGCTTCATCCTCCCTCCCTCTCCATTGCAGTTGGCTTTCAATCATATTATAATACTCTGCTTCACCCTCCTCCCTCTCCATTGCAGTTGGCTTTCTATCATACTAATACCTCTGCTTCACCCTCCCTCCCTCTCCATTGCAGTTGGCTTTCTATCATATTATACTACTCTCTGCTTCACCCTCCCTCCCTCTCCATTGCAGTTGGCTTTCTATCATATATTACTATCTGCTTCACCCTCCCTCCCTCTCCATTGCAGTTGGCTTTCTATCATATTATACTACTCTCTGCTTCACCCTCCCTCCCTCTCCATTGCAGTTGGCTTTCTATCATATTATACTACTCTCTGCTTCACCCTCCCTCCCTCTCCATTGCAGTTGGCTTTCTATCATATTATACTACTCTCTGCTTCACCCTCCCTCCCTCTCCATTGCAGTTGGCTTTCTATCATATTATACTACTCTGCTTCACCCTCCCTCCCTCTCCATTGCAGTTGGCTTTCTATCATATTATACTACTCTCTGCTTCACCCTCCCTCCCTCTCTCCATTGCAGTTGGCTTTCTATCATATTATACTACTCTCTGCTTCACCCTCCCTCCCTCTCCATTGCAGTTGGCTTTCTATCATATTATACTACTCTCTGCTTCACACTCCATCCCTCTCCATTGCAGTTGGCTTTCTATCATATTATACTACTCTCTGCTTCACCCTCCCTCCCTCTCCATTGCAGTTGGCTTTCTATCATATTATACTACTCTCTGCTTCACCCTCCCTCCCTCCCTCTCCATTGCAGTTGGCTTTCTATCATATTATACTACTCTCTGCTTCACCCTCCCTCCCTCTCCATTGCAGTTGGCTTTCTATCATATTATACTACTCTCTGCTTCACCCTCCCTCCCTCTCCATTGCAGTTGGCTTTCTATCATATTATACTACTCTCTGCTTCACCCTCCCTCCCTCTCCATTGCAGTTGGCTTTCTATCATATTATACTACTCTCTGCTTCACCCTCCCTCCCTCTCCATTGCAGTTGGCTTTCTATCATATTATACTACTCTCTGCTTCACCCTCCCTCCCTCTCCATTGCAGTTGGCTTTCTATCATATTATACTACTCTCTGCTTCACCCTCCCTCCCTCTCCATTGCAGTTGGCTTTCTATCATATTATACTACTCTCTGCTTCACCCTCCCTCCCTCTCCATTGCAGTTGGCTTTCTATCATATTATACTACTCTCTGCTTCACCCTCCCTCCCTCTCCATTGCAGTTGGCTTTCTATCATATTATACTACTCTCTGCTTCACCCTCCCTCCCTCTCCATTGCAGTTGGCTTTCTATCATATTATACTACTCTCTGCTTCACCCTCCCTCCCTCTCCATTGCAGTTGGGTTTCTATCATATTATACTACTCTCTGCTTCACCCTCCCTCCCTCTCCATTGCAGTTGGCTTTCTATCATATTATACTACTCTCTGCTTCACCCTCCCTCCCTCTCCATTGCAGTTGGCTTTCTATCATATTATACTACTCTCTGCTTCACCCTCCCTCCCTCTCCATTGCAGTTGGCTTTCTATCATATTATACTACTCTCTGCTTCACCCTCCCTCCCTCTCCATTGCAGTTGGCTTTCTATCATATTATACTACTCTCTGCTTTACCCTCCCTCCCTCTCCATTGCAGTTGGCTTTCTATCATATTATACTACTCTCTGCTTCACCCTCCCTCCCTCTCCATTGCAGTTGGCTTTCTATCATATTATACTACTCTCTGCTTCACCCTCCCTCCCTCTCCATTGCAGTTGGCTTTCTATCAATATACTACTCTCTGCTTCAACCCTCCCTCCCTCTCCATTGCAGTTGGCTTTCTATCATATTATACTACTCTCTGCTTCACCCTCCCTCCCTCTCCATTGCAGTTGGCTTTCTATCATATTATACTACTCTCTGCTTCACCCTCCCTCCCTCTCCATTGCAGTTGGCTTTCTATCATATCATACTACTCTCTGCTTCACCCTCCCTCCCTCTCCATTGCAGTTGGCTTTCTATCATATTATACTACTCTGCTTCACCCTCCCTCCCTCTCCATTGCAGTTGGCTTTCTATCATATTATACTACTCTCTGCTTCACCCTCCCTCCCTCTCCATTGCAGTTGGCTTTCTATCATATTATACTACTCTCTGCTTCACCCTCCCTCCCTCTCCATTGCAGTTGGCTTTCTATCATATTATACTACTCTCTGCTTCACCCTCCCTCCCTCTCCATTGCAGTTGGCTTTCTATCATATTATACTACTCTCTGCTTCACCCTCCCTCCCTCTCCATTGCAGTTGGCTTTCTATCATATTATACTACTCTCTGCTTCACCCTCCCTCCCTCTCCATTGCAGTTGGCTTTCTATCATATTATACTACTCTCTGCTTCACCCTCCCTCCCTCTCCATTGCAGTTGGCTTTCTATCATATTATACTACTCTCTGCTTCACCCTCCCTCCCTCTCCATTGCAGTTGGCTTTCTATCATATTATACTACTCTCTGCTTCACCCTCCCTCCCTCTCCATTGCAGTTGGCTTTCTATCATATTATACTACTCTCTGCTTCACCCTCCCTCCCTCTCCATTGCAGTTGGCTTTCTATCATATTATACTACTCTCTGCTTCACCCTCCCTCCCTCTCCATTGCAGTTGGCTTTCTATCATATTATACTACTCTCTGCTTCACCCTCCCTCCCTCTCCATTGCAGTTGGCTTTCTATCATATTATACTACTCTCTGCTTCACCCTCCCTCCCTCTCCATTGCAGTTGGCTTTCTATCATATTATACTACTCTCTGCTTCACCCTCCCTCCCTCTCCATTGCAGTTGGCTTTCTATCATATTATACTACTCTCTGCTTCACCCTCCCTCCCTCTCCATTGCAGTTGGCTTTCTATCATATTATACTACTCTGCTTCACCCTCCCTCCCTCTCCATTGCAGTTGGCTTTCTATCATATTATACTACTCTCTGCTTCACCCTCCCTCCCTCTCCATTGCAGTTGGCTTTCTATCATATTATACTCTCTGCTTCACCCTCCCTCCCTCTCCATTGCAGTTGGCTTTCTATCATATTATACTACTCTCTGCTTCACCCTCCCTCCCTCTCCATTGCAGTTGGCTTTCTATCATATACTACTATCTGCTTCACCCTCCCTCCCTCTCCATTGCAGTTGGCTTTCTATCATATCATACTACTCTCTGCTTCACCCTCCCTCCCTCTCCATTGCAGTTGGCTTTCTATCATATTATACTACTCTCTGCTTCACCCTCCCTCCCTCTCCATTGCAGTTGGCTTTCTATCATATTATACTACTCTCTGCTTCACCCTCCCTCCCTCTCCATTGCAGTTGGCTTTCTATCATATTATACTACTCTCTGCTTCAACCCTCCCTCCCTCTCCATTGCAGTTGGCTTTCTATCATATTATACTACTCTCTGCTTCACCCTCCCTCCCTCTCCATTGCAGTTGGCTTTCTATCATATTATACTACTCTCTGCTTCACCCTCCCTCTCTCCATTGCAGTTGGCTTTCTATCATATTATACTACTCTCTGCTTCACCCTCCCTCCCTCTCCATTGCAGTTGGCTTTCTATCATATTATACTACTCTCTGCTTCACCCTCCCTCCCTCTCCATTGCAGTTGGCTTTCTATCATATTATACTACTCTCTGCTTCACCCTCCCTCCCTCTCCATTGCAGTTGGCTTTCTATCATATTATACTACTCTCTGCTTCACCCTCCCTCCCTCTCCATTGCAGTTGGCTTTCTATCATATTATACTACTCTCTGCTTCACCCTCCCTCCCTCTCCATTGCAGTTGGCTTTCTATCATATTATACTACTCTCTGCTTCACCCTCCCTCCCTCTCCATTGCAGTTGGCTTTCTATCATAGTATACTACTCTCTGCTTCACCCTCCCTCCCTCTCCATTGCAGTTGGCTTTCTATCATATTATACTCTCTGCTTCACCCTCCCTCCCTCTCCATTGCAGTTGGCTTTCTATCATATTATACTCTCTGCTTCACCCTCCCTCCCTCTCCATTGCAGTTGGCTTTCTATCATATTATACTACTCTCTGCTTCACCGTCCCTCCCTCTGCTAAAAAATTTGCTAATGATAGATTAAAATCCTCACAAAATGACGAAGAACGGGTGAAATTTGTAGAGCTACGACGCAAAGCCAAAAAGTTAATTAAGCAAAGTAAAAAGACCTTAGAGTTACATATTGCGAATCAAAGTAAAACAAACCCGAAAGAATTCTATAGTTATATCAGAAAGAAAAAAGTAGTTACTTCAACTGTTGGACCGTTAGTCGATGAAAAAGGAGAATACACCAAAGACGAAGTACAAATGAGTAATGCCCTCAATACCTTCTTTGCATCAGTTTTTACAACAGAAGACCTCAGTGATATCCCTACACCATCGGCGATTCAGATTGATAATTCAGATGTTCTAAGCAATATCACCGTTACAGAGAGAGAAGTATTGAATTGTTTAGATAAACTCAAGGTAAATAAAACGCCAGGACCTGATACAATCTCGCCTAGAGTTCTAAAGGAAGCTAAGAATGAGCTCTCCAAACCACTGACATTACTATTCAATAAATCCTTGCAGTCTGGAACTATGCCTGATCAGTGGAAGCTAGCCAACGTAACACCGATATTCAAAAAAGGCAGCAAATCCCTACCCAGTAACTATCGTCCAATTAGCTTAACCTCAGTTGTATGTAAAATGCTAGAAACGGTCATACGAGACAGACTCGTAAATCACTTAGAGGAAAATAACATACTTAAAGATACTCAACACGGCTTTCGTAAAAAACGTTCCTGTTTAACAAACCTCTTAGACTTCTTCCACGATATCCTCAACCTCTACGATGAGAGTAAAGCTGTAGATATTATATACCTTGATTTTCAAAAGGCCTTTGACAAAGTTCCCCACAAACGTTTACTGCTAAAACTAAAAGCGCATGGAATACAAGACGGTGTGTTGAAATGGATAGAAAATTGGCTCAGCAACAGAAAGCAAAGGGTAGTCATAAACGGTAAGGCATCTAAATGGACCAATGTAAGTAGCGGGGTACCCCAGGGATCGGTACTAGGACCAATTCTCTTTCTAATTTACATCAACGACATAGATGAGGGTCTCACCTGCAAAATCTCAAAATTTGCTGACGATACAAAAATTGCAAATAGCGTACTCTCAAAAGAACAAGTTGACGATATGCAACACAATCTAGATAAATTGTCATGTTGGGCCCAAATTTGGCAAATGAGTTTCAATGCGGATAAATGTAAAGTACTACATGTCGGATACCTAAATGAGAAAGCAAACTATTCGATGAATGGCACTCAGCTTAAGAATGTAAACAGAGAAACTGATCTGGGAGTAACAATATCGAGTAACCTAAAACCGAGTCAACAATGTTCAGAAGTTGTTAAGAAGGCAAACAAAATAATTGGCTTTATAGGCAGGTCATTTGAGCATAAATCCAAAGAAGTTATCCTAACCCTTTACAATTCCTTAGTCCGCCCTCTTCTGGAATACTGCGTTCAATCCTGGTGCCCTTATTACCAAAAAGATATAAACAAGCTAGAACGAGTTCAACGTAGAGTTACCAAAATGATACCTAGCCTAAAGAACAAACCATACGAAGAGCGTCTTAGAGAATTAAATCTATTTCCTTTAACCCAGCGCAGATTAAGAGGCGACTTAATTCAAGTGTTCAAAATCATCAAAGGCATCGACAATATGAACTGTAGTAAGTACTTCACTATCGACCAATCTAATTACACGCGGGGAAACGGTTGCAAAATTATTGGTAAATCTTTTAACTCGCACGAATCTAAGAATTTCTTCTTCAATCGAGTTGTCAACTTGTGGAATGGGCTTCCCCGAGACGTTATAGACTGCAGCACCGTTGATTCATTTAAATTCCGCTTAGACAAATATCTCGCATCAAACCGCGACTGACTGCGTTTGTAAATGAATACTTTTTATCCTCCCCTCAGTTACTAACCCATATGTCCCCTACTAACTTCCCTCCTTCTCCATTGCAGTTGGCTGTATGTCCATTATCCCTTTCTGCTTCACCCTCCCTCACTCTCCACTGTTTGGACACTTGATCCTCAGTATTTTGGAGGACAAGCAACTCTAGAAGGGTCACTAGATCCTGTCCATTGCAGTTGATTTCCTTTGTATCATTTGTACTACTCTCTTCTTCCCCCTCCCTCCCTCTCCATTGCAGTTGGCTTTCTATCATATTATACTACTCTCTGCTTCACCCTCCCTCCCTCTCCATTGCAGTTGGCTTTCTATCATATTATACTACTCTCTGCTTCACCCTCCCTCCCTCTCCATTGCAGTTGGCTTTCTATCATATTACTACTCTCTGCTTCACCCTCCCTCCCTCTCCATTGCAGTTGGCTTTCTATCATATTATACTACTCTCTGCTTCACCCTCCCTCCCTCTCCATTGCAGTTGGCTTTCTATCATATTATACTACTCTCTGCTTCACCCTCCCTCCCTCTCCATTGCAGTTGGCTTTCTATCATATTATACTACTACTCTCTGCTTCACCCTCCCTCCCTCTCCATTGCAGTTGGCTTTCTATCATATTATACTACTCTCTGCTTCACCCTCCCTCCCTCTCCATTGCAGTTGGCTTTCTATCATATTATACTACTCTCTGCTTCACCCTCCCTCCCTCTCCATTGCAGTTGGCTTTCTATCATATTATACTACTCTCTGCTTCACCCTCCCTCCCTCTCCATTGCAGTTGGCTTTCTATCATATTATACTACTCTCTGCTTCACCCTCCCTCCCTCTCCATTGCAGTTGGCTTTCTATCATATTATACTACTCTCTGCTTCACCCTCCCTCCCTCTCCATTGCAGTTGGCTTTCTATCATATTATACTACTCTCTGCTTCACCCTCCCTCCCTCTCCATTGCAGTTGGCTTTCTATCATATTATACTACTCTCTGCTTCACCCTCCCTCCCTCTCCATTGCAGTTGGCTTTCTATCATATTATACTACTCTGCTTCACCCTCCCTCCCTCTCCATTGCAGTTGGCTTTCTATCATATTATACTACTCTCTGCTTCGCCCTCCCTCTCTCCATTGCAGTTGGCTTTCTATCATATTATACTACTCTCTGCTTCACCCTCCCTCCCTCTCCATTGCAGTTGGCTTTCTATCATATTATACTACTCTCTGCTTCACCCTCCCTCCCTCTCCATTGCAGTTGGCTTTCTATCATATTATACTACTCTCTGCTTCACCCTCCCTCCCTCTCCATTGCAGTTGGCTTTCTATCATATTATACTACTCTCTGCTTCACCCTCCCTCCCTCTCCATTGCAGTTGGCTTTCTATCATATTATACTACTCTCTGCTTCACCCTCCCTCCCTCTCCATTGCAGTTGGCTTTCTATCATATTATACTACTCTCTGCTTCACCCTCCCTCCCTCTCCATTGCAGTTGGCTTTCTATCATATTATACTACTCTCTGCTTCACCCTCCCTCCCTCTCCATTGCAGTTGGCTTTCTATCATATACTACTATCTGCTTCACCCTCCCTCCCTCTCCATTGCAGTTGGCTTTCTATCATATTATACTACTCTCTGCTTCACCCTCCCTCCCTCTCCATTGCAGTTGGCTTTCTATCATATTATACTACTCTCTGCTTCACCCTCCCTCCCTCTCCATTGCAGTTGGCTTTCTATCATATTATACTACTCTGCTTCACCCTCCCTCCCTCTCCATTGCAGTTGGCTTTCTATCATATTATACTACTCTCTGCTTCACCCTCCCTCCCTCTCCATTGCAGTTGGCTTTCTATCATATTATACTACTCTCTGCTTCACCCTCCCTCCCTCTCCATTGCAGTTGGCTTTCTATCATATTATACTACTCTCTGCTTCACCCTCCCTCCCTCTCCATTGCAGTTGGCTTTCTATCATATTATACTACTCTCTGCTTCACCCTCCCTCCCTCTCCATTGCAGTTGGCTTTCTATCATATTATACTACTCTCTGCTTCACCCTCCCTCCCTCTCCATTGCAGTTGGCTTTCTATCATATTATACTACTCTCTGCTTCACCCTCCCTCCCTCTCCATTGCAGTTGGCTTTCTATCATATTATACTACTCTCTGCTTCACCCTCCCTCCCTCTCCATTGCAGTTGGCTTTCTATCATATTATACTACTCTCTGCTTCACCCTCCCTCCCTCTCCATTGCAGTTGGCTTTCTATCATATTATACTACTCTCTGCTTCACCCTCCCTCCCTCTCCATTGCAGTTGGCTTTCTATCATATTATACTACTCTCTGCTTCACCCTCCCTCCCTCTCCATTGCAGTTGGCTTTCTATCATATTATACTACTCTCTGCTTCACCCTCCCTCCCTCTCCATTGCAGTTGGCTTTCTATCATATTATACTACTCTCTGCTTCACCCTCCCTCCCTCTCCATTGCAGTTGGCTTTCTATCATATTATACTACTCTCTGCTTCACCCTCCCTCCCTCTCCATTGCAGTTGGCTTTCTATCATATTATACTACTCTCTGCTTCACCCTCCCTCCCTCTCCATTGCCGTTGGCTTTCTATCATATTATACTACTCTCTGCTTCACCCTCCCTCCCTCTCCATTGCAGTTGGCTTTCTATCATATTATACTACTCTCTGCTTCACCCTCCCTCCCTCTCCATTGCAGTTGGCTTTCTATCATATTATACTACTCTCTGCTTCACCCTCCCTCCCTCTCCATTGCAGTTGGCTTTCTATCATATTATACTACTCTCTGCTTCACCCTCCCTCCCTCTCCATTGCAGTTGGCTTTCTATCATATTATACTACTCTCTGCTTCACCCTCCCTCCCTCTCCATTGCAGTTGGCTTTCTATCATATTATACTACTCTCTGCTTCACCCTCCCTCCCTCTCCATTGCAGTTGGCTTTCTATCATATTATACTACTCTCTGCTTCACCCTCCCTCCCTCTCCATTGCAGTTGGCTTTCTATCATATTATACTCTCTGCTTCACCCTCCCTCCCTCTCCATTGCAGTTGGCTTTCTATCATATTATACTACTCTCTGCTTCACCCTCCCTCCCTCTCCATTGCAGTTGGCTTTCTATCATATTATACTCTCTGCTTCACCCTCCCTCCCTCTCCATTGCAGTTGGCTTTCTATCATATTATACTACTCTCTGCTTCACCCTCCCTCCCTCTCCATTGCAGTTGGCTTTCTATCATATTATACTACTCTCTGCTTCACCCTCCCTCCCTCTCCATTGCAGTTGGCTTTCTATCATATTATACTATTCTCTTCTTCACCCTCCCTCCCTCTCCATTGCAGTTGGCTTTCTATCATATATTACTATCTGCTTCACCCTCCCTCCCTCTCCATTGCAGTTGGCTTTCTATCATATTTTCCAATCTCTGCTTTACCCTCCCCCCCTCTCCATTGCAGTTGGCTTTCTATCATATTATACTCTCTCTGCCTCAGCCTCCCTCCCTCTCCATCGAAGTTGTCTTTCTATCATATTATACTACTCTCTGCTCACCACTCTCCCTCTCCATTGCAGTTGGCTTTCTATCATATTATACTACTCTCTGCTTCACCCTCCCTCCCTGTCCATTGCAGTTAGCTTTCTATCATATTATACTACTCTCTGCTTCACCCTCCCTCCCTCTCCATTGCAGTTGGCTTTCTATCATATTATACTACTCTCTGCTTCACCCTCCCTCTCCATTGCAGTTGGCTTTCTATAATATCGTGGGTAATGTTTTCCTGATTTTGCAACACAATACTTCAGGAAAGAAAGATACTATATTTGTTGCAACATTTTCTTATAATTTGTTTAGCACATGAATGCCTTAGCTATATTATACTAAGATTCTTGTATCATATTGAATACATATTAAGGGGGGGTGACCTGTTTTTTGTTATGTCCTTTTCTTTCTTTCTCTGGCTTGTATCCATTCGGCCCCATTCAGCCAACTGTTTTAAGACGTTTATCCCCATCGGGTGTAAATTGTTTACTGGTGAGCGGTAGCGAGCCGGTATATTGTTTATTTTTGTTTGACAGCAGGCTAAATTTGTACATTTTTCGACAGAAAAATTTCTCCGGCGAAGCCGGATTTCTTCATATAATGATGGCTCGCTATCGCTCGCCAGGAAGAAATCGACACCTAGATGGGGATAAATGTCTTAAAATAGTTGGCTGAATTGGGCCGAATGGATACAAGCCAGAGAAAGAGAAAGGACAGAAATAACAAAGAGCAGGTCACCCCCTAGTTTATCTCACAAATACACAATCATGAGCTACTAAATATTTGTATACTCGTCCTGACTATCGGCGGTTCGAGCCTGGCTGAGAGTATAAAACAATCATATTGAATATTCATATGCACGAGCAATATATTCGAATAGTATATAAAAATTGACGCCCCCGGGTGGGCTCGAACCACCAACCTTTCGGTTAACAGCCGAACGCGCTAACCAATTGTGCCACGGAGGCTTGAGATCTTATATGAACAACACGTATTAGACTACAGTACTTCAGGAACAAGTTACTCGTCTAAGTTGTAATCTTGTAATTCATTGATTGGTCAGACGCTTGTGTATAATACGCATCAAGTTGTGATTTACACAGGATAGATGTTAAGGGGGATGGTTCACATTTGGTGGATTTTTACATTTATGAAATAGTTTTTCTAGTTTCCCTCCCCTAGACCTCCATCAAACTTAAATAAACATCCATTAGATCCCCCTTCTAGATAAATGTGTACATTTTTCGGTAGTTCTTCCAAAATTACAGGCTCACTGTCGTTCGCCAGGAAAAATATCGACAGCTAAATCGCACTAAATATTGACAAGGAAATGGGGCGGAAGGTCATAAATCGCCAAACTAACGAACCGAACGTCTTAAAATCTGAAAACAAATGGGGCTAAACATGAAGAAGAACAACAACAAGAAGGGGGGACCATAAAACCTGCCCATCTCCCCTTAATTAACAACTATTGAGTGCATGAGGTGAGAGAAATGTTGGGTATGTGGAGGGCATGGATGACCTTGAAAAGATTAGCGGGGTCGGACTTTAGGGTTTCTCTTTCCACTTCCAATGTAGGTACTGTACAGTTGCCAGCGGAAGTTCCGGTATCCTTTAATCAATAAGCTCTCTTTTGAAACGCAATTACACACACACACACACACACACTTGTACAATCTCGCTAACAAGTGATGTCTCAGCACCAAGTATATTTTTATCAATAATTGGTATCAGCAATATCCAAGCATTAATTCATCGTTTCGAGTGAGATATACAAATATGTACCTATCTTTACACACCATATTCAACATCTGACAGACATTAATACAGCACAAAGAGAGCAAAACGTAATGACAACTGGAACATGACTTATTAGCGCGACCGTACAAACACACACACGCAAATACACATCACCCTCGAACAAAGCACACCGGCACTAGCAGACACAACATAAACAAACAAACAGACACCATTGAAGACACACAATTAACCCCCA
The DNA here is from genome assembly GCA_032716605.1 of Paralithodes platypus. Lineage (NCBI taxonomy): Eukaryota > Metazoa > Arthropoda > Malacostraca > Decapoda > Lithodidae > Paralithodes > Paralithodes platypus. The sequence continues at coordinate 6,126,116 of CM064543.1, forward strand.
TCAC